>CACRXP010000004.1:942879-963392 GCA_902702965.1 Spirometra erinaceieuropaei
GTCCCAATTGCATGAAATATTTATATTTATATATTCTGACGCTGCGCCGGCCAGAATGGCGACAATGAAGCGGATCATATGCTTTCTGCCGGAAAGAGGGATGATCGGTACGGCTTGTGGTTTGAGGTGTGGGAACTCATGTGTGATTCAGAGAAGTGGGTGTGATCAGGTAGACTGGGGTCTGGTGACGGTGTGTGAAGTGCGGTGTTTTGTCGTTGAGGCGCATTTGGCCGGATAGGTCCACGCGCCGACCGAGTGTAATTCAGCATTGTGTATCGGCAAAACAGATGCAACAGGTATATATTTGAATTTCCGGCACTGGTGCGTCAGACTCAGTGCGCTGGACGCGCAAGAGTCCGACAAGGCCGATGCGCGACGAAAGTGCGTGACAGTAACGAGGGGATGGGACTACGACTGTCGTACTCACGGTTTCCTAGGCGTTCTTCGCTTACGAAAGCCTTTTTTGACATTCGGGGAAGCCGTCGGTCGTCTTCTTACACAACTGGCATTTGACATTGCATAGACCAGAGGCAACCATCAGACGCCGGGTCGTGAGGCCTAAAGCCCCATTGCCACGGCAGAAAGCGTCTGGTGCTGTTTACTAGATCTGCTGCAGTTGCAGATAGAGCCAACTACGTGGGATAAACTGATGGGTCGCATTGAGTGTGAGTGGCCGAAAATGTAAAAGCGGTAAGGAGGGATGGCGTTCGCTCTCAGGTAACGGCCCATTTGACGGGACCGGCCACACATTCAGGCCCGAAATTCTCGCGAAAAGAGACAACCACGTGAACCGCATCCGCCTGAATCGTGGTTCACTGGCGCCCTGCCTATTAGCAGGCGCAATGAACTTCCCCTTCCATACTCTGCGCTGAGATAGTCTGGGCGCGAGGAGCACGAAGGGACACACTGTCCAGGTACTTTAGCAATAATCACGCCAGCGTCCAAGAGGGGGGATGAAATCTCAACTATTATCAACTAGAGTGCCGACCATCAAGCAATCATCGCACCAGGGACAAGCTTCCTCAATTAAGGGGAAGGGGAAGAGCGTTAATTTGCATACGTGTGCGATGGCATAGTAATTGTATCCCATAAATACTGTAAAACCTTGTGTCTATATCACGCGTATCTGATGCTGTCTCAGGTGATGGGCTCGAACATGATCAAGACGCCAGGCAAATAAGGTTCTTGTTCCAGTGATCGCGTCTTCTTCTCAACTGCTTCCTCTGACTCACATTTTCCCTCGTGTCGACGTAGTTCGGACTACTTGGGATGAATTTATGGACAGTGCTTCCTTTAGAATTTCGTTCTGGTGGCAGGCCTGTAACACCTATGTTGGTTCTTCAGCAGGCATCAAAATATAGTTCGCATTTGAGGTCTGTTTCTTCAGTAGCTTGTACTCGAAGTGGCGTTTACGCACGTCCCCTTGAACTGAGTATGACCGTGCTACACTGATCTCCAGAAAGACCTGAATAATGACGGACTTGACAGCATGTGCAGACGAGTTGCTAGGACAAGCCAAGTCTGTGTAATCATTTCTGTGGGCCATCTGCGATGTGTACATATGTGCGTGCGCACACTTACGCTGGCCACCAGATAAATGGTTGTCTTAGGAAAGACAAAGTGGACCCCAAACCAGCGTTGTAGGCCTCCCCGTCGATACTAACCTGAGCCATAAAGAATGACTGAAAGAGTACGGACAAAGACAGGGGAGACCGGAATGGTCATTTCTAGCTTATTAGCTGTCATCATACCTTATCCCAAGTGTGGATTACTTGAAACATATATATATATATATAGGCAGAATGCTATTACCGACAAAGACAAGGGAGACTGGAATGGCCATTTCTGGCTCATTAGCCGTCGTCAGCCAGCCATACCCAAGCCCGAAGTGTGGAATACCCTGAGTTCCGTATGAACGATCGGTGAGCGCCCCCTAACATTGTATATTCCCGATCGAAAACCGACAGGGCAACGGGCTCGCGGCCCGGTGGGTAGAGGCGTGGACTTCTAAAACCAACAGGTCGCGAGTTTGAGGCTCGGGTGTTCCACACTTCGGGCTTGGGTACGGCTGGCTGACGACGGCAAATAAGCCAGAAATGGCCATTACAGTCTCCCTTGTCTTTGTCGGTAATATCATTCCGCCTATATATCATGCGCCGCTGTGCGGCTGCTGGTTGGGCTCGAGAGAGAGCCCTTAAGGCACAACGGAACGAGTGAGTTCCGTATGAACGATCGGTGAGAGCCCCCTAACATTGTATATTCCCGATCGAAAACCGACAGGGCAACGGGCTCGTGGCCCGGTGAGTAGAGGCGTTGACTTCTAAACCAACAGGTCGCGAGTTCGAGGCTCGGGTGTTCCACACTTCGGGCTTGGGTATGGCTGGCTGACGACGGCTAATAAGCCAGAAATGGCCATTCCAGTCTCCCTTGTCTTTGTCGGTAATATCATTCTGCATATATATATATATATATATATATATATGCGCTGTATCCTGAAAGTACCCTTCTAACATTCTCAGCAAAAACTCTCCATTCACGGTAGGTAAAATGGGTAAACAAAGCAGATAACACCAGAATTCCACAAGCGGCATTTAATGACTGAAAGCTGCAATTTTCGACATTACACAGAATCGCGTCAGATTTCACTTCCTTCAAAACGGCGCTAACGTGTGTGTGCAGATGGCATCATTACCGCAGTTCGATAAACAAAAAGTGCAAGAATCCTCATATAATGAGTAAAATAGGCCAACGGATGTACATATGAGAAAATGTTCATGTGGATGAAGAGCAGAAAAAAAGGCGGCTTAATTTCAAAAGCCCGTAGGGTGAATAGACACTGACGGATTCCCGACCATTGAAATGAACATGATCCCATGTCCCCCCTCCCCTCCCCTATAGGTCCAGCCCGTGGGGGCAGAATAAGCACGGGACGTAGTTGTGTCCCGCACTCCGCGCATTTTTCGAGATCACTGCAAGGTATGAGTATTGCCCTCGTAATCATAAGACCATATTTTAAGACATAGGTATCTCATTATAATCTCAAAAGGGGATTGCTTATCATTTGATAATCCATAGGTAGGCACGTCCTTTAAGATGGGTTCTAATGATGTGTCAGTTTAAAAAAATATCTGGTTTTCAGTTTTTCACAAGGTTCCCCCTTCGTAGAGGTTGATGAGCGAGTGCCGGACCACATGTCGAAGTCGCCAGAATGAATTGCGTACTGTGCAATGAGGTAGGCACAAGTTTCCAAGGATCCGCCCTCCTGAATGGAGTTTGTCATATGAGTCAAATCGAATTGTATCATTCGTTTGCTCTTAGCTGAGGCGAGGGTTTGTCAATAAAACGTGAATTAGTATAAGCAGTCACATTTGGGAGGACCAAGTACACACACACAGGGGTGGATGTGTTTACCTTTACATCTGTCATGAGGGGTTTTTTCAAGAAGCCGCTTCGACGTACTGATAAACGTCCAAATGGTCAGTCAAAGGAAAAGAATGCGGAGCATGCGTTTTAATTTGTATGCAGCGGTACGGCCTGAGGCCGAGTACAAAGGACAGTCAAGCCCACGCTGCACATAGTACGGAATGCCGACAAAGAAAAGGGACGCCGGGGTTGCCATTTCTGGCTTATTAGGCATCGTCAGCCAGCCATGCGCAACCTCAGGCCTCCAAAGCCGGGATTGCTTTGTTCACTGAGCGTTCTAACTCGACACTCTACATTTGAGTGGCTTGCCCGTTGTCCAAGTAGTTGTGATTGGGAATGCCAATTGTGGTGGAAAATTGCGTTCACGGATCAGGCTACGGACAAGCCCTCCCTCTGTGTCTAGAACCATTTAAAACGGTCTTATAGGAACTACTTGACATGGTTGAGCGTCTGGCGCCCTACTACTGAGCAACGGAGTCACTGTCCTGTCGCTTCTGATCGGGATTATTAACAATGGTAGGAGGACGTTTACTGATCACGTTGTGGGACATGCTCGTCCTTCTGTGCCTTGGGGGTTACATTTAGAGCCACGTAGGCAGTCACAAAGCGACCAGGGCAACGATCGGGTGAAGGACCCCTAACACACACACACACACACACACACACACACACACACACACACACACACACACACACACACACACACACACGACAGTTCGACCGTCGATTTCGACGATGTCCACCGTGTGCCCCACAGACTGCATTGTGGGAGCAGGGACGGTGACTTACGCAGGGGTTTATAGTGCCAGTAGACTTGCGTAGCATCTACCTACACTCTCTCCTCCTCCCCCGCCTGGGCCCGGTGTCAAGACAGAGTCAAGAAGACCGGAGACGAGGGAGGCCGCAGGTGGATGGCTCGGACGGATCCTCGCCTTGGCGATCCACTCCACACCCCCTGGTCCACACACAAATGACCAGGATTTTGACCACAATGCAATGGGGTGGTGGCAGTGGTCCAGTTGTACGACGACTGCCGACAACAGGGTCTGCCAGCGCACCCCGCAAGTGTTGGCATTTGTTATTGCGCACAGATAACGCCTGCCAGAGTACGATGTGGCCCCCGTGTTGGTCCAGCACATCTAACACGTGGCCCGTTCTGAGGGCACACACACACACACACACACAAACACACACACGACTAGCCAAATGTGCCTGTCTTACCGGAAAGGTGGTAATAGGGGTTTTACGTGCGGGGCCCATGTATACATAGAGGAATGGCAAAATAAATAGACAGTGCGTGACCAATCTCAAGAAATGTTTGCCAAAATTCTGGAATGCGTTTCTGATTAGGAAGGATTACTTAGGTGGGGTTGTTAGACTAATTAGCATGCAGCATAACCCTATGATATTTCGGACTTGCCAGGATGTCGGCTTTTGAATGCACTTCTTTTTGACCTGGTGCTGAAACCACACTCGGCAAAAAATGACTATTTATGTAGCATGCATTTTTCCTATTGATTTTCGATGGTCTTATAAGTTCAAATATATTTTACAGAAAAAATGCACAAAAATGTGCTTTCCTTAGCTGTTTTGGTAGGAAATCAAATGGTCTTCATATTTTATTCTCAAGAAAAGTGCATATTTAGGTTTTAAAAAAGTTTTCCAATGCCCAAATAATTTTCAGCCTAATCAGCCATTGCATCAGCGTTTAGGAATTTCACTCTACAAGTTGCGTGCTTTCCACGTGAGGAAAATCATATATTCCTCTATGCCTTTAAGAAGATACCACATAGAATTAATGATTTTTTGTAATGGATCCGGACTGTGTTGTACTTTAATAAGGGGCATGACTAAAAGGACATGTACGGTCTTGCATGCACGGACATCGCAAGGTCTTAAAAATCTCATAATTAGAAACTTTTTAAAACCTAAATATACACTTTCTTCGGGCATAAAATATGAAGACAATGTGATTTCCTACCAAATGAGTGAAAGAAAACATATTTTTGTGCATGATTTCTGTAAAATATATCTGAACTTATAAGACCATTGAAAATCAATAGGAAAAATGCATTCTACATAAGTAGTCATTTTTTTCCGAGTGTGGTTACAGCAGCAGGTCCAAAAAGGTGCATTTAAAAGCCGACATCCGAAAAAGTCCGAAATGTTATAGGGTTATGCTACCTGATAATTAGTATAATAACCCCACCTAAGTAATCCTTCCTAATCGGAAACGCATTCCAGAATTTTGGCCAACATTTCATGAGATCGGTCACGCACTGTAGGTTATTGGTAAATTCATTTTTTGGGCGGAAAACTTTTAATTCATTGACGTATTTATAGCAACCGAAATCAAGCAGGAAATTTAAAAAAAATAAACATTAAGTGTCAACAACGATCGCTTCTCGACTCTCTAAGCTGAGGCCATTGTGGCTAATCCACCAGACCATCTACACCGGATGGCGCAGCCTTGTACGATGAAACATCAAATCGACCTAATCGTATCGGACTAAAACCCACTTAAATAAGCATAGTAAGTATTCTTTGCACGCCAGAGATGCTCGGGATCCTTCACGCGATCCTTACCACGATCAGTATTGATACTAAAAGAAATTATGACAAAGACAAGGGAAACTGGGACGACCATTTCTGGCATATGGTTCGTCGTCACGGCGTCGCCGTACGGAGGCAAATTATGAGCCCTCTGTCACGGAGCCTAGTACAGTTGCGAACATAACAAATAGCTTGATAATTAGGGAGATTGTTCTAGATACAAGTGGTCGAGTACACATTAACTATGAGAGGGAATAACGTCAACCCTTAGGCCGCGGCTCGCTCGATGAGACTCAGCCACTTATCCTACGTGACAACCGCGTGAGGAGCGCCCTGTCTGAGTCACGCTTATTCGTCCCTCACTTTGTCAATAAACGCAACGATCTCGTCCTCAATTCAGCGCCCCCATTTGGCCTGGACGGCGTAATTAGTCACGCCGACGCCTCGTCCCCATTGCCAATTGACTGAGTCAGCAGCTCTCCAATTATCAGCAGCATCAACAACAGGGATGAAAGAGGGGCCGCTACTGACCAGGGTTTGGCGACCAAGTCATCATCGCACCACGTGCCTACGATACATACGAAGTTGCTAATGTGTAGTTATGTGGGCAGTCACACCACCCTCCAGAGAAGTATTCATCCACATCCATTGGGCCGGCAAAGCCTTAACGCTGCGTAGGCCGAGAGAGAGATTGTTTCGGCTTATTTACCGACTATGAGTCCATAAGCTGCTCACATTGTCGTCGATCATTGCGAACAATTCGACCTCATCGAACTCGAAGCCAGGACCGAATCGGGTCGAGTGAACCGCGGCTCGATGGTTGCAAAACACGGAACTGCATCTTAAGCTGTTTGGCCTACCCCAGAAGGCTGAACTAGTACTGAACTCATTCTCAAATACCCACAAGAAATCAACTGCCAATAAAAGTGTCAGCTCTGCAACATACCGTCTTCCCTTGCTTTTACAAAAGGAATAAACCATCTGTTCAGGTGCTACAACTTATTTTCCTAACAAATATCGCCTACTTAGAAAGCATTACCTGAAAGGAAATATGCGATTTTCAAAAAATGTCAAATCCATGCCCTTTTTAAATTATTTGTACTGATCTATGTGTGCTCTAATATGCTTCGTTCTTAAAAACATCCCAAGGAGATGAGAGGCTTGGAAAACCTTCCCTAGCGTGTTTGAAGTCGGCAGCCAGGCCACCTGGACTAGATGGAAGCCAATCTCCAGACCTAACTGTACCCTGTGAATGCAGCAACCCAAACACCGTCCCAACGCCATTGTTCAGTGATGTTCGTAATGCCGTCGAGAAAGGTGCCAGCAGATCCATTCCCGAATAATGTTGACCCATATCAAGGCGCACACTTCTAAACTATGCATTTCCTACTGAAGCCAGAATCTTTCAAATAATGAACCTTGCCCATATAAGCATACGTCATTATGAGTAGATTTTAAAAAGTGCGTTGTCTTGTAAGTTTACCATGTTGTCTTTTTCCACGATTTCATAGACTACGCTATTGCCTAGGAGGTAAGCACGGTGAGTATGCCTTCGAATTTAGCCTTTTCAAGATAGACAGCTAAACGTCAGCTGAACCGTTGTAGTCCAACGAGATTTATATGGCGAATACACTGTCAGATTAGACAATTAACTGCAGACGGCTGCAAAATGAAAGTGAGTAGCAACTATGTAAGCATGGATTTCAAGGAGTGGTGGTGATGGTGGTGGTGTCGGCGGTGGTGGTGATGGTGTCGGCGGCGGCGGTGGTGGTGGCGGCGGTGATGGTGTTGATTGTGGTAGTGATGGCGCTGGTGGTGGTGGTGGCGGTGGTTTTATCTTCGTCTTGCCATCTATACTCCGGGCCCAAAAGGAGTGTCCCTTTTTCCTCTTGCTCACTGACCATATCGGTGACGTCATTCTCACAAGACGGTGACTACTTCCGAAAGCAGATTTACGGTCCACGCGTCCCTGTGTAAAGCAGCAAAGAATTCAGCCCCCAATACCTGCTCGGAGAAGGCGTCCACTTAGAGGCTTTTAAGACCGCTGGACGCATACACGCATCGTCTGACGTCTGCAGACCTGGCAGGCCAGCTAGAAAAAAATGTCAACAATTCCTGGTATAATCCGTCCTTTCTTCGGCGTCTGGATATCTGCTCACAGCAATGTGAAAGTGCTTTCACAAAACAAACGGATCAAGACAGATTAGTGAAACCGACCAACCAGGCCGCACATGTGCGTTCCCAGTGCCTGCATTTCCGTTTGTGGTGTCGATTGGGATGGTGCTCGTCGTGCCATATAGGAGGTTCTACTCCGTAAAACTGATGGAAGTTGTCGCTTTCTAATTTTCTCAGAAATTATCTACGAAGTTGGAGTAGATCAATTTATTCAAGGTCTGTGGGCTCAGACCGCGAATTTTATGTATGAATATTTGGGCCAAAGTCCATCAGCCACAGCGGGTAACCGCGTAATATTCATTAACGGTCGACAGACAGTTAGTGCTATACTTTAGGTAAGGTAATACCATACTAACAGCACAGGTACTAGCCAAAAGCCCATACACGGGTGTTTCGCCGATATTCTGCCGCTGCATGGCGTAGCTGCGAGGGGTTCGGCTCGCCAGCATTCCCCGTGTGTTTTCTGGGCGACCCACTGACGAGCCGAAGCCTCCGTAGCTGCGCCATGCGGCGGCAGAATATCGGCGAAACACCCGGTTTTTGACTAATACCTGTGCTGTTATTATGGTATCACCTTACTGATGGCAATACTGAAGGGTGCGCCGGGGGTGCCCATTTGGGCGTGTTGTCATAACGGTGGATCCAACGCATGTCCTGGCTGGCAGCTGTCAATGTGGGTGTTTGGTGGGTGCCAGGTGTTTACAACGTTGGTCCGTGGAAATCGGAATTTGTTCCCCTCCATCTTCGCAGTGGCTTGCTCTAGGCGATGAGGTTCTTAGGTTACCGCTGCAGTTCTCGTGACAGTGCGCCAGGCACCATAACTGTTTTCCGACTGTTTAAGGGATGCTCTCAATATGTCCTTGTAGCTGCATGTTTGTCCGCAAACAACTGTAGCAGCATCACGGTAGAGTAGTCGCTCGAGCACACATTCGTTAAGTATCCTCCCGATGTGGATGATTCATCGCACTTCTGTTTACCTCGGCATGACAAGATTGCTGAGGAATTTCGTTGCTTCCAGCATCTCCGAAACTGGGATCTTCCCTTGCCCATTAAAATCCATTATTCTCTCGAGACAGCAGAGGAGAGAGTGTTCGATTCTCCCCACCTGACTCATGTCTCCAGCCCGTACAGGAGCGTTTTCCGGACAACGACTGTGTAGCTTCCAGGTCATCAAGATTCTTGAAATCGCATTTCTCAGGCGAACAAAGCTGTCCACAAACGTGAAACGAGTTCCATTCACGCGGATCCTGGGTGCGTTGTATCCATAGGTTGGCGCAGATTTATGCATGGCCACCGTCTTCTCCGCGTTGATGGTCCGTCAAGAGTTTGTGCAGCCGGATATAAATGCACGTCTACCTCAGTTGTGCTATTTGGCACACAGTTATCCGTGAGCAAGTTGTCTTGGAAGCTAGCTACGGGGCCACCTGAGGATGCCTGCATACGACTCGCTTTGAGCAGTTGTTCGTTGGTCACGCAGGTAATGCCGATTCCCGGCCGCTCGTCACGGTAGGCGTCGACTAGCAGGACCGCGAACACGAGAGTGGGTGCGAGTACACAGCCCAGCTTCAACCAATTTCTTACCTTGAAGACTTCCAAGAATGCCTCGTTGTCCAAGACGTGGGCTGCCATTCTATCTTGTAGTCGTCGAACCATCCGCACTAAACGCTCTGGGCAGTCGAACTGCAGCATACTTTTTCAGAGTCCATCGTACGTGACGGCATGGAAGTTCTTTATCGAATCTGTAAAAGCCATGTGGTGCTTGATCCTAATTTTCTGACATTTCTGCAGCAGTTGGTGGACAGAGAAAATAATGTTGATGGTTCCGTTGGTCATCCGAAATCCCACAGTCATTCTTCTCGGGGAAGGGTTATTGCTTTGAGCGAAGATTCAAACGAGGGTCTATGACACGGGAAGATGTTTTCCTGCGATCTTGTGTGGGGAGACAGCTCCTTCCAGTTGCATCTGTACCGGGGAACGATGCTGGGGATCTTGAAGTAATGGGAGTTTTGTCTTTCTTTCCTCATCTCCTTTAACACTGATTTGGTTTTGCTCATGAGGTGAGATGTAAATTACACCTTGAAGCGAATCAGCGTCTGGTGCTTTACGATGGACATCTGCTGAACAGCGTTGATAATTTCTTGCATCGAGGGCAGACAGTTGAGGAGGGCTTTGGTCTTCAGTTGAAGGAGTCACACAGTGGCTTTTGGGGGGCATTGTGGATGGTCGATTGAGGAACCCTACTAGTGGTCTGTCCAAGATGAAGCAGCAAGAGTATGGTTTATGGGCAACAATATATTCTGTATCATTTTTCTTGAACAATTCTAGATTTTTCACGACAAGCCAGTTTTTTCTGATCCCTAGTCGTTGTTGCTCACGCATGCGGCGCATTCAATACCCAATTTTAGCGTCCACCGATGTCGCGTACGACCGCCTTGGATCCCAAGCAAGCACCAAAGCTGTACTGCTCCGAATGGGGTGATAAAGGATGCCCTATTAAAACCCGAAATTTACCGGTTATGGCTAATTTATATGTCTCTTCTATCGCATGGTTCAAAAGTAAGCACTTTTATTCGCTGAACGTACAACAACCAGGGGAGAAGCTTCATGAGTAAGCTTCGGAAAGACATCATTGTCCACCTCTTTGGTGAAGGACTGAAAAGACCACTCCCAGCTGATTTACTTTCATTATCCTGCTACTATATTTAAACCACTGACTTGCGAAGACGCCGTACTCGGCCCCACCGCATGAACCAAGTGCCCTGATGCCAACCCCGATTATTCCCGCTTAGGGTGTGAGTATATCCTGCTGACAGTGATGAACATTTCAGTGATTAAACTCGAGTCTTCCAGCGGGGCCTCGTAGCTCAGGTGGTTAGAGCGTTGGCTGTACTAAAGCCTTCCCCTTACTGCGTGGGTTCGAATCCCACCGAGGCACCGAGTTTTTCACAGTTGGGTCAATATGAATTATTCAAAATCTGCCAAAACATCTATGCATTTCAGTTTCCTTTGGGATACTTCGATTACATGTTTTGACTGCCGGTTGTTCTCAGCTGGTCCATCGTTCACACCAGCCCTAGATTCGAATGCCAACGGAAAGGGAAGTATTCCACGGTCCGTTCCACACTCAGGCTGTAGCGGTCCAACGCAAATATCATCGTAGACAAAAATGAGATATCTGTAATCGAGTGAGTGGGTAAGAAAAAGATTGTGTCTCAGGAGCTCATAGAAACAATTATCTCGCAGCCGTTACGACATTTACTCAAAGTGCTGCCAGCTACAAAAGTCTATTTCGGGAAATCCTCTCCTTCAGTGGCCATAACGCACACACACATGATTTTGAAGAATTCTCCCTAGGACATGACCCATGCCATTGTACCAGGCTTAACAACAAGGACAGGTAGGATTTTTGCGGGTTACCACAGCGAAGAAAGAGCTCCCGTTTTGAAAATTGAACGAGCATGGTTGGAATGTAATTAGCGGCGTTTAAAAGTGCTCGTATTGAGGACCGCGGATGTGTGGGAAACTAAAGTGCAATAACCGTTAAGCATTGACTGAAGATGCGTAAAAGTACTTTTTTTGCTAGATGTGGCAATCGAACTGCCTACTCGAAATGGCGGCCATTTAGCTTGTAATCGGCGCCTACCTGACATGAAACGATGCCTTCCTGCCGACTGTTTTCTCAGTCAGTATTCCATTGACGCAAGCCTAACTTATTTAAGTAGGTCACATGCATGCAAGCTAAAATTCCGCCATTGATGACATAAAACAACTCAGCAAATTGCAAGGACATCGTTTATGGCCGGGGTTAATTAATCTGAAGAGCAAATGTGCTAAAAGAAAATAACTGGTGATGTTTATTTGTACATGCCAAAGGAAGAAATAAAGAGACCTCGCGGGGGCTGTTGCGTGAGGGTGGTCAAGGTGCTTTAAGGTAGTCATAGGATTAAAAATGCGACAGTACCTTTTTGACGGTGCCTGCCAAAGGCCACTAACTTCACTTACCATTATCATTAAATGGTAAAATTGTGTCCCCTTCTAATTAGTGACAATATGAAGGATCAACATTTGTGACACACAAAGTTCTTAGATGACTAGCTCTTTTGCTCAACACAACTGCTGCCCGGAGTAGAGAAATGCGACCATAAACCATACTCTTGCCGATTGGTCCGATGGAACCCAGTAGCGGTATTGTCCCATTGGCTGCAATTTCACTAGGAGCCGCAGACCGTACGCGACGAAGTTCTTCATTTTAACTTCTGTCTGCATCATTAGGCTTCCACATCGAAATAAAGCCTCTTTGATGACCCTGCTCATTTGGTTGATGTAAATCATCTGTCTTCCATCCTGTCCGGAGTGCATGCTGACTGCGGTAAGATGTGCTGCCCCACCTCGCGGGCAGAATACTGTTGGGGTTGGGGTTATGGTTAGGGGCTAGGGTTAGAGGTTAGGGCAACTATTTCTCAACCACTCAAAGTACAACCGCGGATTCCCAATAGCTTTTCTTTTGCATACGGCTACTTGACCTCATCGCCTGTGCGTTCCCCCGTCCCACTCGTAAAAACCCCCTATTACCACCCAGTCCCGTATTACAGGTGGCTGGGGTTTGTTTACTTCAGGTGGGGTCACATAACCACATCTGACCCAGACTGCATATTTCCTTATCGTTGGCATCGAACCATTTTCGATCCCGACGGCGTTCGCTACAGAGTAGTGAAGTGGACGTCATTCTGCAGATAAAACCACTGGGTCTCAACGTTGTCTTCCTCTTCCAAATCAGATACGGTCGGTGGACGGTGTCAACTATTAGTGCAATTAGAACAAGGAAGAAAGCGCAGCCTCTGTCGACAGGTATCGGTTCCTGCGTTAAGCCAAAAATGCCGATTGCCGAACTGTAGAGGTTATGTCCACGTTGCTTTAAAGATTAAACCAGTATGGCACACTCAACTGCAGCGTGAAAATGTTTTTTCCTCACACATGCAAAGATACTGATTCGATAGACTCACTGCAATGCGGCTCCGGTGAACTTATGTAGATGATTTGGGGACATCATCCAAAGAGGCACAAGTTCTCTACATCAGATAGTTCGTAACACTTAGTCAAAGTAGTTGAGAAGAAGGATTCCAGACGAGGTTTACTACCCCTTAGTCTGCTTTGAGGGCGTTGTTTCATGTATGCCAATTAAGCATTTTCAAGTTCTGGGACTGTGAACTGACCTCCTAACCTCTCTTAACCTCATAGGGTGATATATGGGTGCATTATCCATGTTGGCTCGTTTTGGACGAAATGAGATCATTCTGAGCCATTTTCGTTGCCATCACAGACCTGCTAGTGCAGCTAGCTCCATCACTTTCTTCTCCATTGTTACTGTCAGCAATCTGAAAGCCCGTTTAGTCTTCCTTTTTTAGAAGGGATAGGTAGCCAAAGAGGCTAACTGGTGAGCGTTAGTAGCAATGAGACGGTCTACTACAACGGCTGTCTTCACATTTTGTCTGCGTTAGTACCTCGTACTGATGAAATGCTTAGGAACCCGCCCGTCCACACGAGGGCAATCGAAATCCTCACCCCTCGCCCCTCCTAAAATGAAGTATTCTACACGGCGGTGAGCCCACTGTTTCCTTGGTTGGTCGGACATATCAAATGAGCGCGGTTGCAAAATAGTCCCTTTCGTCAGTCTGTGATAACAAACGAAGGTGCTGTTGACCGCTTCCCCCTGCCCCTCCCTAACCAACTTCCTCTCGAACCTCCTGAGGTGGGATATGACGGACGGTAAGATAAATGAAAGTGGCCAGGCGGCGAGCAGAATTCCGACAGTTTGCGTTCCATACCCAGACCCGCAGGCTGGGGAACAAGGGGGGGGGGAAGGGGAACGGTTGTAACTTGACAGCCGGATGAGAGTAGGGAAGACGAGAGGCCTCCGAAAGAATGCACCAAGTTGCATGTCAAGACTCGAGGGAGTAGTCAAAGTCACGAAGGCGAAGAGGAAGTGCATGCCTATGGCAGGGCAGTAACGCGCGCATACCTGCACAGAGGATGCCTGACCTCGGGGAGTGAATCCCGCGCGGTCCCTGCATGTGTGCGTATGCGTGTGCGTGTAACGGGCCCTGAACGAGGAGGGCACCGACTGGCATCGAGGGGGTAAGAGGCGGGGGGGCGTATAACTGCATGCGCATACATAAACACAACACCTGTCAAGTAGGGGTGACATGCGGAGCGCAACGCAAAGGGCGTCCAACTGTCCGCGGTGGCGGTAGCGGTGCAGGGTGCTGCGTGGCTGCAGAGAAGGAAGGGTGTCGGTGTCAGGCCCGTTGGCAGGCCATTCATCATTTCTCGCCCCGTCCCTGTCCCGTCCTCTCTCTCTCAGAGCAGAGGAGCGAGGGCGAGATGGCAGCACAGCGTCGGTAATAGCAATGCCAACAAAACACCACGAATGCTCCGCCGATGAACTTAGGGGGTTAGATGCCTCGCCTGCCTCGCGGCGGCGGCGGCGGCGGCGGCGGCGGCGGCTGTACAACGGCCAGTTTTTCCTGCCGTTGCTTCGGTGGCGGTGGCAGCTTAAAAGGCACCGCCGACGAGTCGCAAACATGTACGCGTACGCAAGCATTGCGAGTGTGCGCGCTAGGTTGGGATGCACATATGCACGAGCCGATCGCGCTTGTCGAACTGTCACGCAGACGGCGAGGGTAGGGGACTAATTTACGCATGCACACGAGCTGTATATCTCCCCCGCCCTCTTTTCCCCCCTCCCACGACCAACACCACTACTGTCGTGCGCAGGCCTTCGCGACCCAACTCTCTGATCTGGCGTGTCGTCGAATCGTCCCCCGGGTTTGGCGGTCGTGGCAATATAGGAGATAGGCCAAAGTACAGAACGAGGTGGATGGGAGGACAGCCTCGAAAGGTTCCTTGTTCGCAGGTGCAGGAGGGGATTGAGATACCTTCCGACTCTCATGGTAGTTAGTCCGGCGGCCCCCACTGGAATGATCTGCGCGAATAACACAGTTCTTTACTTCGGCCAAACGTGGGCACTTGAGCACCATGACGAAGTGTCTGACCGAGTTACCTTCAGAAGGTGCAGGTGCAGTACGTGTGAGTTAACGTCGACTTGACCCAGGGCGGCAGTCTTTAGTTGCCCCTTGTCTACCCCCAAACACCCCTCTAACCCCCCAAAAGGAAAAAAATTCTGCTGCAGCAGACTAATCAGCCATCACGCACTCATCAGCTGCAACAGTTGCAAATCTGGCAATCTCAGTTGCAGCAGGAATTAATGTGCGAAGTTGGAGCAACTCCCCCCCCGCTCGATCAAGTCCTCTCATGTTCGGTGCGTAGGTCAACGTGCATATCTGTGCCGAATGCCATCAGTTTCAGCAGCTGCTAACAATGACATCATCCGCTGTACATCCAGCCCAGGTACTACCCTGTGGACCCTCGGGTGGGCTGACCCAACTGTGGCCCTGGGTTCTGTGTCAGTTCACACGGAAGTCCACAAGTAAGGGGGTCGTCAAACTGACTGACTTCATTTTCTCAGAGATTGTGCAGTAACGAAGAAGAATCTAGAGCTTCAACGACATCAGCGCCCGAAACGCCTACAAAGGAAGTCAACAACGGACAGGTCTACGACACCCGCCAAGAAGTCGCTCTGCTCTGTGGTGCGGAGAATATCTGAAGAGACATCTTGTCAAACTGTTTGCTACCACAGGTGGAACAGAAGATCCTACAAATGACACAGTAGCGAGGAGGGACGACAGAGAATGCGGGTAGATTGATACAGCACTGTTTCGGGCTTATTCTGCCTTCATTCAGCCAATCATAACCCTGACCAGCAGCTGGGACCAGAAACACAAACATGCGCACAGACGCACCTGGCGCAGTCGGTCCACCACTGAGGCCTACCAGATGGGTCATAAGCACTTCATCGAACCGAAGTTCATCAGTGCCTCACCACCTGTCATTCTCTGTCGCTGCAGATCGGGTATTTATTCAATCAGGAATGGGCGCACACCGATCTATTGGCTTCACAAAGCCTGGTAATTGGTTGCCTGTTCGTGACCTCTGCCACACATACGGAGCTCGTTTGCTTTGTGAAGCCAATAGATCGGTGTGCGCCCATGCCTGATTAAATGACACAGTGCTGATTCCAAAGAGCGTGCGAAGCAGCCAATACCACCATCTTAGAAAAAGCATCCAGATATGTCGACGTGCTTCCCCAAGACTTTCTCAAAAAGCGTGAAGCAAAAAGCACTCCGGAAGATATGGGAGTTTGGCTGTCCTGAAATTATAATGCAGAGGCTGAGACATTCACGTTTTCGGTATCGCCAGTGAAAAGACTTCATGTGTATACATCTTGACAAATGGAGCGAGATAGGACTGTGTACCTGTTCCAGACATCTTCAACCTCAAGTGTCCTGAATAAGTACCGAGGAAATACCGGAACGGACAGCGTTCAAGGACAGTGTTCAGCCAAATTCCTGTGAAGGAAGCGGGCATGCAACAAGACCGATACGCTTTATAACCGTCGGTGCAGGTGGAGCGGTAATCAGCCGCAGTCAGACGACAAAGACAAGGGAGACTGGGATGGCCATTTCTGGTTTATTAGTCGTCGTCAGTAAGTGACACCCAACCCCGAATTGTGGAACACCTGGGGCTCGAACTCGCGACCTGTTTATTTGAAGTTCACGCCTCTAACCACTGAGCCACGAGTCCGTTGCTCTGTTAGTTTTCGATCGGGAATTACAATGGTAGAGGGGCGCTCACCGATCGCTCTTACCGAACTCAGTCGTTCCGTTGTGCCTTACGGGTTCTCGCTCTCTCGAGCCCAACCAGCAGTCGCACAGCGGCGCATGATATGGGCAGTCTGTTATTACCGACAAATACAAGGGAAACTGGAATGGTCATTTCTGGATTACTAGCCGTCGTCAGCCAGTCAAACCCATCCCCGAAGTGTGGAATACCCAAGGCTCGAACTCGCGACCTGTTAGTTAAAAGCGATAATTAACGTTAAATGCATGGGACCCCACAGTTTGAGCATCAAAGATGCCCATCGTGTACTCATTAGCAGCGTGAGGGCAGGGACAGTGACCGGCGCGTGAGTTAGTTTGCAGTGATAAGCAGCATCTACCGCGCTCTCAGCTCGCACCCCCACCTGGGTCCGATGTCGTGACACAGTCAAGATGACCAGAGGTCGGAGGAGGGCGCAGGTGGCACGCACGGCGTAAATCCGCACCCAGACGTAACATCACAGCCTCGGGTCCACCACCGGCATTGTGCAGGGTTGGCGGCCCGGAATGCGATTGGCACGGCGTGAACCGGTAACTGGGTCAGTCGCCACACCCCCAATTTTGGCATTTATTATGAGTGCCTGTCGGACTCCGACCTGTGTCGGTTCAGCGCGTCTACCACGTGGCCCGTTCTAGGCGCACAGCACGAAACCCACGGTCAGTGTCGGTAGCCATCAATGGCTTCTGCGACGAAACTGACTTGGTCAAAAAGGACACTTTAGGGTAAGGTGATACCATACAACAGCACAGGTACTAGTCAAAACCCCGTACACGCGTGTTTCGCCGATACTCCAATTTAGAAATTGTCGCTTTTTATCTACCACGCAGCATAATTCCACAATAATTCAGTTACCACAGAATGAAAGCTTTTTAATGCATGCTTGTGTTTCTGGTCCCAGCTGCTGACCAGGGTGGGTTAACTCATGAAATATCAACTGAAATTCCGAAATGTGTTTTTGTTTCGAAAAGATTAATTAAGTAGGGTTGTAAAAGCAATCATCATGCAGCATAATTTTATAATATTCCAGTTACCACAGAATGCAAGCTTTTGAACGAACTTATTTTCGGCTGCCCGCAAAAACTATACCCTGTAAAAAATGCCTACTTGAATAGCCTGCATTTTTCTCACTGACTTTTGATGCCCCTAAATATTCAACTAAATTTCACAAAAAACATGCATAAAAATATTCATTATCTTGCTCTCTTGGTGGAAAATTACGTCTTTCTCCATTTTTTTACTCGAAGGAAGGGCATAATTCGGTTTTCAAAAACTTTTCCAATTCTCGAGTAGTTTTGAACCCGACCTGTCGTTACACTTGCATTCAGAGTTGCCGAACTACATGCCGTATATTTTCCGCGTACAGAAAAGCATACATTTCTCTACGGTATTAAGAGAAAACCATATGGGCTTCTTTAGGGTAAGGCAATACCATACTATAGACATTGAATAAACCGATCTACTCCAAATTCGTAGATAATTTCTGAGGGAATTAAAAAACGACAATTTCTAAATTGGAGTATCTACCAGAAAACACACGGGGACTGCTGATGGGACCCACTGACGAGCCGAACTCCTCGCGGCTGCGCCATGCAGCGGCAGAATATCCACAAAACACGCGTATATGGGGTTTTGGCTAGTACCTGTGGTGTTAGCTTGATTTCACCTTACCTTAAAGTATACTACTAGTTGTCTGTCGACAGTTAATGAATATTGCGCGGTTACCCGCTGTGGCTGATGGACTTTGGCCCAAATATTCATGTATAAAATTCTCGGTCTGAACCTATAGACCTTGAATAAACTGATCTACTCCAACTTCGTAGATAATTTCTGAGGAAATTAAAAAGCGACAAAAAGGACACTATCGGTGAGCGTCACGAATGACCAGTAAATGAACCCACTAATCCTCAAAGCTGGCCGACCACCCCTCAGACTAACATCGTTTTTTAAACTTGCTGTGGCGCCCTTATGGAGAAAAGTAGCCCGAGGATGTGCAAGGTGCTTCCAACGTCCAGGTCTGTCTAAGGTGCAAAAGCTTGCAGTGTCCATCGGGGCCAAGCTGGGTGGTTTTAAACACATCCCTCGAGTTGCATTCGGCGTATTCTGAAAGCATCGGAAATCAATAAGAAAAAATTATAATACTTAAGCAGTCTTTCTTAACCGAGTGTGATTTTTGCCACCGGGCAGGAGGAAACTCATTTAAAAGTCGGCATCCTATCGTGCCTGAAATATCTTCGATGTTGCGCAAAATAATCAGCATCAATACTCCACTTAAATAATAATTCCTGATCGAAAACATTGCAGAAGTTAAGTCTCAAAGTACTGTGAAGTACTCCTACTAAAAGAATGGATAGGAAACTTTTAGTTTGACCAAGCTGCGACCCTGATGGGATTCGAACCCACGACAACAAGGGGAAGGCTTGAGTGCAACCAACGCCCTAACGATCTGAGCTACGGGGCCCCACCGGGAGCCATGAATTTAATCACAATTGGGTCAAGATACCCGTCCAGCCTACAGTAAAGTATGGAATGCACCAAATCTGGCACAGTAAGCTGACTGTCCAGGCAACAGTTCCTAAGTAAACAGCCTGAAGTCCACCATATGACTACCAGGCTCACGTATAGTAGGTGCCTTGGCAGATTTTGAATAATTTATTTTGACCCAACCGTGACGCTGTACTGAAGTCTTCTTGCTGTCGTGGGTTCGAATCCCACCCAGGTCGCCGAGTTTTCACAGGTGGGTCAGAATAAAAGTTTAATGTCCATTATATTAGTAGGAGTTCTTAAGAGTACTCGGGACTACCGTAGCTGGCCTTTCTGGTGAAATGTTTTGTCAAACTAGAGCAGGAAGACAACACTTTATCTACCCATTTTGAGGTAATTGACGGCTTCTTCCGATGTTGTATTTAGAGGAAAGGACAAGACTGACGTTTCACTCATTGCACCACGGTCACACATCCCATGGTCGGCTACTCCAGTCTTGCCTGTCGATAATACTTCGATAATAATTAGAAGGGAGAGAGAAGAGGGCGAAGAAAACCAAGGAGACCAAGAGGAAAGCATGAAAACGAAATGGAGGAGAGGTATACTCAAGAATAGCACAAAAAATTAATAATTGGAAAAGGCAGAAGTCGAATAAAATGCGTGAAAAGACCGTAAAAAGGGGGAAAATGACAAGGAAAGACGGGAAACATGAAAAAACGAAGAATTCGAAGTAGGGGACAAGGTACTAGAATATGAGAGCAGATGCAGCAAGAGAACCAACAAGTCTGAGAGAAGGAAGAAGAAAGGGAAGGTAAAGAAGTCGGTTAGGACGATTCTGATGACGAGGAGGAGGAGGAGGAGGAGGAGGAGGAGGAGAATGGTGAAGAACGACAAAGTTATGGGGAAAGTCCTAAGAAGGATGTAGCAACAGCCAAATGCTGTCCTTCGCTGGTACCTCCCGTGCATGTGCTTCGTCGAGTCTTCAAATAGAGCGCCCGGAACCGCGTTGCCGGTGGGCCTACTACCTGTACCGGCTGGTTGAGATGGCTGCTATGATAGATACTGGCGCAATGCTAGACGAGATGACGACACCATTAGCGACGTCG
>CACRXP010000004.1:963502-1041619 GCA_902702965.1 Spirometra erinaceieuropaei
TCCTCTCGCCCACTACGTGATTAAGATTAATGAGGTCCCGTCAGTGTCACCGTCCAGGCTTCCATCCGCGACTGAGGAACGGGCACAGAAGCGCTGACCAGCCCCGGCGCGTCCTGCGGGAGGGCATAAAAGTGACTGGCCCACTCCCACCACATCAAACCACTCGTGGGTTTGAGTATGTCTCACAAATGACGGTTTCGGCAAGCAGAATCGGCGTGGACTGTGTTCATATCACCCGCACTTTTGTAGGGACGTGACCATCAGAGTGAAGGATTTTGGGGCTTATTGACGGAAGGTGGGTGGTCCCGCAGTTGAGCGGTTGGGAGAAACCGGCTACCCTGCCCTCACTGCTTAGGGGTTCACAAGTCGCCGAAAATTACTTTTTTGATTGAGAACTGAGTAGTGGCTGCACGGTAGGGCTAATTTGTCTTCAGGCGAGAACTGTTTCTAATCAACCCTCTTATCCAGAAGCTAAATTTCTTGATTAAAATCGAAAACAGCGTAGATCGGAAAATCATACTGAACTGTCCCATGATATACTGATCTTTCGGTGACAAAATAGACGAAATTTAGCTGTTTTGCCAGGGTATCCACCAGCAGTTTTTAATTTAAGGCTAGCAAGAACGGCTTTATTCTGGGGTTATCAGGCATCAAGTTGGTGCAGGGCTATGACGTTTATAATCCGCGGTTTTCTTTGGAGGCCTTACTTAAACCCTATTTTGAATCTGAGGAGTCATTCTAGGGCTTGGCAGGTGTGGGCGTCTCCACCCTGAAGAAGTTAAGTGCAGTTCGGTCAAATATATTTACTCTTTCGAGCCGGCAAGCCGGCATATAAATGGGAAACTGTTGGAGTCGTTATTACGGCACGTAATCACACTCTCTTTCATAATTAGCCGGATTTTCACACAGTTTGTCTCGCAAGAGGCTAGCCTCTAGCCGAGTCTGATTCTTATCAGAGCGAGCCCCTGATAAGTAGCTCCATTCTCCGTTCTATGTTGTCCTCCCCCTATTACCCGCCACTCTGACTACTTCGCAGGCTATCATACCTGCCTGCCAGTGCTCAGTCCTACTTGTGAGCTTTTGGGCTACCATGCACCACGTATCACGAGGCGGACGAATGCAAGATCAAAGCTCGCGAACAACGAGATGTCACTGGTGAGTGCGTGCCTGCCTTTTTCCCCCTTGAAACGTTCGCATACTTGAGAGCATGCCTTCGCATACACAGACCCAGCGCTAGCGAAACCAAGTCCTATCTGAGCAAAACATCTCGATGTCTTCAAAGGGCAGCCGTCACTACCAACACCAACACCGTTACCTATTCTGACAATACGGCCTCGGTTCCTTCTCCGTCTCCCTCTCTCTCGCTCTCGGTGTTGTCGAGAAGTAGATAACGAGGTGGGGATAGGCAGAACGGATCTGCCGTATCCGCTTCAAAATCAGCGGCAGTCAGAGCAGTGCTGTACCATATTCCTCTCGGGAAGAAGAGGAATAAAAAAAGAAAATTCTGGCATATATACGTACATATACATATCCCTTCTCTGTGAGCTAAGCCCTTGTAGATCTTTTGCGTTAGATAAGCGGCTGCCGTAAACCATCAGAACACGGGAAGGACTTGAAGAGAGGGAGGTGTGAGTCTCTGTAGTTGCCGCTAGCTCCTAGAGGCGGGCGTTCAGTGAACAGGAGGGAAAAGAAATATTTTAAGCTTGTTAATTAGTTTCAGGACTATGCTGGTACACTTCTAAAACTTGACATGCCTCTGTGGGACGAATAACAAAACTTCCTACACACGAGGGTGTTTTGGTTAACATTCACTCGGCAGAATGGCAGTCTCTCGTGTGGCACATTGAGGGGCAGTTGGCACGCATGTAATATTTTCATCCTTTTTCTGCGATATTAGGTCGCAAATTTGTAGAAATTTGGGTGCCGAATACTAGGCATCCGCCATTACTTTTCCAATAAAACCATCGCGTTATCAATTATAGATCTGAGCGTAATTTTAGGGGACGAGGGAAGCATTTGACCCGATTCTCGTCTGCTCTTAAGTTGGTGGAGATTTGCCTACTTAGAGGCGACAGTCGCGGGTATATGAAGGGCTTACTAACTGAAATACTGATCTCTTAACTCGGAAGTATTTTTTCAACGATTTAAGACCCTCAGTCTTCCCACTGTGATATGACAGATTAGGCATGTCATCGTAAGCGATGCTGGGGACACGAAAACAGGAAACGCCTGCAATACGGACGGCTTTGTGTCAGCTTCCTGTGAAACGAGGGTTAGGTTTAAGATTAGGATAAGGATCAAAGGTTAGATTTAAAGTTGACGGTAACGTAAGTCAGGATCAAGTTTAGGGTTAAGGTAGAGGCCAGTGTTAACTACAGAACTAAAGTTTAGGATAGGGTTAGGGTCAAGACCAGGGCAGCGGTTTAGTTTTACAGTAGGGTCATTGTTGGGACTTAGGACGCGGGAATATTTTGCCCTTTTTGGAATTGTGCGTAGGTCCACCTTTATTGCTTGGGTGGGGCGTTCCTATTCCTAGTTAAGGGACCATATAAGTCAGTCCTACTGCCGCTGCGGCGTATTTTGGGCCCAGATAATGTCTGAAACTGGCACCGCTATCCAGGCAGGAGGCGCAATAGCAGTTTTAATGAACACATCTCAACTGATGCAGACGAGAAACCACGTCATGCGGATGACAGGATCACTACTCTAAGAAATGCTATGTACGTGTTACTGAAATAAGCCCCTATGTCACCCTGTTCGGAATAAAGGATTTCCAGCGTCCGACCAGGATCAGAATGAGGCACTTTTGATAAGATGCTGCCTTCTATGGGGAGAAATGCAAATTCTAGGATGACTGAGCCAAATGGTGTGCACCGAAGCCCTTCACAGTCATCGAGGACTCAGGAAAGGTCAATCAGAGCAAAAACCCAGGAGACGTCGTAGTTAAGTCTGCGTTTGCGCGTACATTCGTATGACCCTGGCTGTTGACAAACCGACGCGGATACGCGGGATGCACGCATTTCACAGGTGGGTAATGCCAAGCGACGGGTCATACCGGGCCCGTTGTCCCGTCGGCTGCCAAATATAGTAGGTATTCTTTGTCTGGCACAGATGCTTTGGGGTCCTTCGCCCGATCCTTACCGAGAGAGCTCCAAGGCACAAGGGGACGAGTGATTTCTGTAAAACGATTGGTGAGCGTCCACGTAGAGGCCATGACAGAGACGATGAGAAAATTAGCATAGCCTCCGACCTCCCGAATCCAAGTCGGGTGATCCAGCCACTGAGCCTTAAGGGGCGCGCTTGCAGACTGTGCGAATTAACGGCATTCCCATAGCACTGACCGGCAAACTAGTAAATGCAAATTGCATTACTCCGTGCTTTTTGGTTCTTTTCCGTCATAACGATTTTTTTTGCCAGATCTGAGATTCGAAGTCCATGTCTCGGAATCAAAATTTTACACCATGGAAGAACCGGTCAGTGGACGGCAATGTCTTGCTCAATCACGCATACATCTGAGTTCCAGATATAGACGACCTACTCCTTCAGGCAGAAACAGGTGGATTCAGAAGTATTCCAAGGCCTGCCGTAGAGGGCCCTTGGTTTGACGGAGAAGATCGAGTGCTCTCGTGGTATGATGAAAAAAGTTTTTGTAAGTCACAAAGACAGCTCAGAACAATGACAGGTCAACCGTCGCTGTCAACCACATGCTCCACAGGTAAATGAAAGCAGGGACGGTGGCTTGCACGTGAATTAGTGCAAAGCGATAGTGGACTTGCGATGGATTTACCGCACACTCTACTTCTCCCCCGCCCCATCTGGGCCTGGTGTCAGGACAGAGTCAAGAAGACCGGAGACGCGAAAGGACACAGGTGATTAGCACACCCAGGAGTACTACCACATCCCTTGGTCCACAAGGGATACTGACTAGGATTTCACACAAGTGGAGAGAGGAGCAGCTCGGAGCCCACTTACCGACGTATCTAATTAAGCAATTACAGGCGGATTCAGAAGTCCTACGAAGCCTGCAATAGGAGACCCTCGGTGATATACACAACGCTTGACGGAGAAGATCGAATGCTCTCGTGGCATAATGAAAAAAGTCATTCTAGGTCACAAAGACAACACAGGACAAAACTGAATGTAGGTAACACATGATACGGTAGATGTGCTAACTCATGAAATGTCAACCAAAATTTCGAAATGCGTTCTCGTTTCGAAAAGATAAATTAAGTAGTGTTGTAAAACTAATCATGATGCAGCATAAATCTGTAATGATCCAGTTACCTCAGGGTGTCGGCTTTCGAAAGAACTTATTTTCAGCTGCATGCAAGATTTATGCTCTGCAAAAATGACTACTTAAGTAGCATGCAATTTTCTCATTGAGTTTCGATGCGCTTAAAAATTCAATTATATTTCATGGAAAACATGCATAAAAATATTAATTCTTTTACTTATTCGGTAGAAAATCACGTCTTCTTCCAATTTTATACTCAAAAGAAGAGTATAATTCGGTTTTAAAAAACTTTTCTAATTCCCGAATTATTTTGAACCCGACCTGCTGTTACACTTGCATTCAGGGTTTTAAAACTACAAGCTGTATATTTTCCGTGTACGGAAAACCATGCATTTCTCTACGGTGTTAAGAGGAGACCGTATGAGTATCATAAAATTAAGCAGTGGATTTGAGCAATATTCTTAACTTTACAAGCCACATTCGTCAATGCAGATACATGACGTTTCATGAACGGCCATTTAACGGTATTAAAAAATCTCACAATTAGAAACTTTTTTAAAACCGAATTATAATCTTCTTTTGAGTATGAAATTGGAAGAAGACGTGATTTTCTACCGAATAAGTAAAAGCAAGAATATTTTCATGCGTGTTTTCCGTGAAATATAATTGAGTTTTTAAGGGCATCGAAAATCAATGAGAAAATTGTATGCTACTTAAGTAGTCATTTTTGCAGGGTATAGATCTTTCATGCAGCCGAAAATAAGTTTTTTCGAAAGCCGACACCCTGAGGTAACTGGATCATTATAGATTTATGGTGCATCATGATTAGTTTTACAACACTACCTAATTAATTTTTTCGAAACGAGAACGCATTTCGAAATTTTGGTTGACATTTCATGAGTTAGCACATCTACTGTGGCTGACAAAGCCGATCCCACTCCATATCGCTGCTTGTGTAGAGTTAATGAGGTCGCACGAGGCAAAAAGATGGCTCTGTGTACGAAAAATGTCCTTTATGCGTCGCTCACAAGTCCACTCGACAATGGATGGACATCGGGCAAGCCGATCTGACAGAGCCCACGAGGACCCCCAAAAGTCGCACTGCATGTGTGGTGGTGCGGGAATTTCACTAATCGTCTGAGTCATGATCGCTGATTTGCATTGGTTGTGATCAAGCCAACTTGAAGGAGGACGTAGCAGTGGGCAGAGTGAAATGTATGTTCTGCGCGACAACGCCGGTCATCATACTGGGAAGGTGGATTACGCTTTATGGTCGTCATATTCTCCAGACGCCACTCCTTCATAGTACTCTTAGTTGCGTCCTCTTCCTATGAACTTAGTTGAGAAGACTTTGGAAGACGAGAATCACCCCCAAAGTATACTCCATCAAAGGTGCTAATGAGACATGTTCAGGCGCTGGATTGGGAGTATGTTCTATTCTTGTCAGTTGTCTGCGTTGCAACTCCAAGTGAATGGGAAGGGTTTTATAATAAGCAAAAACTGTATCAGTTAAATTCAGCCAGAATATAAACTCTTGAGGGTTGGCTGTCATAGGCATATTCTTCTTATAAACCGGCCCTTATTTAACCTGCGTTCTTAGGCTCTCGTACTTCGCTGATATTGCAAGAAGACACAGTAATATTTTTAATATCTTACTTTGCAGAGGTTCCGATTTTGTGTGGAAGATGCCGCCTCTAACTGATCCTATGTTTTTACCCACGGCAGTTAGCGTGCGTATCTTTGGCCATAAGATGTTTTTGCCTATGAACTTTCTTCTTAAGCAAACTGTAGGTTAGGATTGTGCCACCAAATGGAAGGCACCGAATCCGCGGTACTGAGACCTCTTCTACTACTTGTGATAAGATGACAAACAATTTTGAAATCATATTTTACAACTCAGTCCTCAGACGTTTCTACCAGAAACCTTATGTACTATGTACGACACATGATTTGCCCAAATCTCTCGGTTTTTACCCAAAAGCCTAATGGGAAGCACGTGAAATTGTTTTTTCTGGTATGATTTAGGACCCAACGCCCGTTGCGCTTCAAACCACACAGGATATTGACATAGAGTGCGCGAATTCTCCTCTTCTGTAGGGCTGACCCATGAGGGTGGTGAACCACCGATTTGAAATTTGAGCGGACACGTGGTTAAACGGGAGTATAAACACATTCCTGGCTGTTTTGTAGACGTTGATTGAGTAGCCTGGGGAGGGGAAGGCGCATGCTTACGGGGGCCAGCCACCTGTAAATGTGACTATTTCTACGACGGAAGACACCCGAACATGTCACTGCGTCGCTATGAGGGTTCTAAATTGATTCCCAAGGCGCAGTGGGACGAGTGCGTCCATAGCCTGGTCAGTAAACACCCTTTTCCTCCATAGTTAGTACTTCCGAGCACAACCCACAGGACGACGTGCCCACTGCTCAATGGCAAGGCTTTAAACGAATTCAACATCGAATCCCAGATTGCCGACCGGCTGCGGATGGCCAACAAACCCGAAACGATCATTCCAGTCACCCTAGTTCTTGCTGGTACTCCCCCCGCATATATGGCCTTGAACATCATTAGAATGGCCGATTTTGTTGGCGCATCGCAGCTTCGGACAGCATATATTGAAGAAACAGCGTAGAATTTTACCTTCATGACGGCGCGCCTTTGCGAAAAACCTAAAATCTTGGTCAAATTATAGAAAAACAACTTGTTTTACAATAACTAGAACATTAACCGAACCTTTCTTAAAGTAGAAGAATGGGTTGTGTGACTCGTTGATCTCCGGTGGCAAATATTCCAAACTCCTTGCGCAATTTTTAATTTCGACACACTGTTATTTGGGCTGATCTTCCCTAAAATGATTCACAAAAAGCCTACCTTGTAGATTGTTGTAAGGAATACCATCGCCTTGGGACTTTTTACTTCAAAAAGGGACTATTTTATGCGAACTCACTTCGGACTTAGAGGCTTTAAAATATTTCTACTTGAAAAAATGCAATCTGGTAGTTGTTAAAATTTGAAGGCCCAACCAGCAGTTGGAAAAACCCCAAGCATGCAAAGTCCATGTCGCTCAAAAAAGAGAATAATTATTAAACTCCTCGACATCAAACACTCCAAAACTTTTAGTCAGGACGCAATTTCCCATAAGAAAGCTAAAAGCAATGTCTTTTTTGTCTTTTCCTTCCAGGAAAATGAGCGGCCTGGCATAAACGTTGGTGACCGATCAAGAAGGCTAATGAAATAGTAACCACCCCGTAGGCGCAACCAGCATCGGTCGCTGGGAAGGTTCCCGAGCAGAAGCCATCATGTGTAAATTAACTTGACAATATACTGTTCGAATACTAGTCTTGCGTCCACTCTTAAGTTTTTTTTTTGGCACTGAAACTTTAAGCAAGGAGCTAGGCTACTGCTGTATTAATTTCTGCACGTAAATATGTGCGGACGTTGACGAAAAAAGGCGAGATGTTTGTCAAAGTTGGGGTTTGTTTACTTCAGGTGCGGTTAGATAACCACATCTGACCATTTTTAGTGTTTCAAGTATTGAGTTCGCATTTCCTCGAATCTGCTACGTTATCTGGTTTTACCACATCAAGTACGGATCCGGCAACTAGCGAAGTAAAGTTAATCGATCTATGAAGTTGAGCCACGGTCTCCTTTTATGGTGGTTAGTTCTGCAAAAACCTGACCAAGGTTGTCCTCGCCTTTCTTTCTCCTCAAGCAGCCATGAACCCAACGGAATTTCACGAGTTAGTTGATTTATGTCTGTGAGAAGTACATAATGCTTTACCAAAATTTGGAGAAACTGTGCGCATACCCACTTCTGGTGGTAGATTGCAGCTTTTAGTTCAATAGTGATCCCAAAAAAGCTCTCTTTCTTGGGGCGCTGCATATTTGCTGTTCCGACCCGCAAAGAGAGTCACCTAATAATGAGCCCTCGTCGAGGAGGTTAAGTCATACAGCCAGCATATATCACAGCTTTTTCTGGCTTTATGGTATTACCGACAAAGACAAGGGAGATTGGAATGGCCATTTTTGGCTTATTAGCCGTCGTCAGCCAGTCGTACCCAACCCCGAAGTGTGGCACACCCGAGGCTCGAACTCGCGACCAGTTAGTTAGAAGTCCACGCCTCTACCCACCGGGCCACGAGCCCGTTGTCCTGTCGGTTTTCGATCGGGAATATACAATGGTAGGGGGCTCTCACCGATCGTTCTTACGGAACTCACTCGTTCCGTTGTGTCATAAGGACACTCTCTCTCGAGCCCAACCAGCTGTAAGGCACAACGGAAAGAGTGAGTTCCGCAAGAACGATCGGTGAGAGCCCCCTACCATTTTCTGGCTTTGCTCTGCACACACGATCTGAACTCGTAATGGGAATGTGTCTAGAAGCAGATATCTAAAAAGATTTTTTAGAGGGTAAAATACCAGCCCTCCAGTTTAAACAGCTAACGCCTTAAGAGTCGAACTAAACCAATTCCGGTGACCAAGCACCTTGATCCTAGGATGATTCGGTGGACGGTATACGCCTATTGCCTCCCCGTGTTATTCTGCCTTCAGATGACAAAAATACTGAGGCAGCATCAGGGGCTCTATCCTGCAATCTATCAGCTCAACAGGAGTCCAGATTCGAAGCCGTTTAGATACCACAGCACACGGTACCTCTCCTCTACCTCCTTACCCGGTCCCAAATTGATATTTTTCCCCGAAGCAACCTCGTGAGTCCGTAGCTTTCTGCGACAGTTACTCGAACGAGAGTCAGAAAAATCTGTCAGCCTCTTGCTGTACAATGCTTTAACTGCGGCACCATCAAAACCCAGTCACACACGAGGCAGCCGTTCGTGGACGCCTGTTAGAAGCTACCGAAGGTGGTTGCAGGCGAGAGGTTTCCGGTGCACATGAAATGGCAGTTGCGAGTGTTCTTCCACTGTTCCAGGAGGTGGACGCAGGAGCGGCCACCAGTGTGTGAATTTGTTTTTAATGAGGCAGACTGTCACCGCATCTACCTCACTCACACACCCAGGCTGTTTCAGTGGCAAGAGGAAGCTAGGACGACTGGAGATAGCCGGGGACTGAGTGGTTGACAATGCAGAACAGCCCTCCACGCGCACGCATCACGCGTCATCTGGTCCTTACTCCGAATCCAGCAGGACACACGCCAGGGGGTGGTCTCGAACCTCGCATAGGTGAGAATGCCGTAAATGCCATTGCAGTCTGGCCCTCAGTTCTGAGTGGAGGCGCAATTACCACGTCGGCTGGCAGCATTGCAATCTGCGACCCATAGCGTGTCCTCATAGACTCAGTGGCCTCAGACCGACTATATTATGGAATGCGTCAAATTTGCCGTGAGGACGGATTTTTATTGAAAGAAGACCTCTCTCTCTCTTACCCGCCGAGTTACGTTTGGCTTCAACTGAGATTGAACCTAATGACTGACAAGTTTATCTGTGCCACGTACGACGCGATTACATGTATGGGCTGGGAATACACACCAGGACGCGCAGACAGACCCGAAGACACGAATCCGGTAGACAAGAAGGTAATCTCTTATGTTCTATGTTCGCCAAATTACAACTCTCTTGTGGGCCTCACACTGCCATTGGTCGAGCCCTGAAGGCAGCAGCATCAGCGGCAAGTAACCTGCAGAACAGGAAAAGGCGGAGAAGGAGGGAACGGCGACCAGAACGTGATAATGCTGCTGAGAGTCGGTAAAACGCTGCCATGGTGCGGCCTTCTTTCGCCTCTGCTGCTGCTGCTGCTGCAGCGGCATCAGCCGACATCTGCCGGACCGGGGAGGGCGGGGGGGAAGGGGAGTTGAGCGAGGGCACAGAAGAGGTGTGATGGGAAGGCGGGGAGCGACCGCGGCGCGCAAAGCAGGAACTTACGTGATTTGTGCGTCCGTCCCCCACCCCCCCGCCCGCGTCCAACGCGCAGAGGCATGTCGGCGTAGTCATTTCAACTGATGTCGGCATCCTGACAGTTTCAAGGCGCAGAGGAAGTGGCTTTGGAGGGGTATTTATCAACGGTGACAGGGCGACCAGCGGGTGTGTGTGAGCGCACACGAGCGGGTGTTCTTTATTTGTTCCCTGCCAGCTCTCTCGTCTCGCTCTCTCTCTCTCGCTCTCCCTACCTCCCTTCGTTTCCCGACGCTCAAAGGCTAGACCGGCAGGGACGGAGGCTGCGCCGTGGTTATGGGCATTCCCGCCTCCCAAGCTTCTCAGGCCGCCCTGCTCTGTCGTTCGCACACGTTTGCAATTTCCTTTTATCGCCTTCTGGGTCTACGCGCGTCCCTACGGTCTGTTCACTTGCTGCTCATACTGCATTGCTTGCCCAAAGACATATTTCGACAGTCCCACCCCCCTATTTGTCATTCTTCTAAAAAATGCGCGTGAGTTCTCAAACCTCTCCTATGCTAGTGGTAGTAGTAGTAGTTCTCAAACCTCTAGTGGTAGTAGTAGAAGTAGTAGTTCTCAGACCTCTAGTGTTCGTAGAAGTAGTGGTAGTATTAGTTTAGTAGCGGTAGTAGCAGTAGTAGTTGTTGTTGTTGCTGTTGTAGTAGATGCAGTATTAATAGTAGTTCTCAAACCTATAGTAGTAGTGGTAGTAGTAGTAGTAGTAATAGTAGTGGTGGTATTAGTAGTAGAATTAATAGTAGCAGTAGTAGTTCTCAAACCTCCAGTGGTAGTAGTAGTAGTAGTAGTAGTAGTAGCAGTAGTAATAGTAGCAGTAGTACTGCGTTGCTTGCCCAAATACATATTTCGACAGTCCCACCCCGAGTATTTGTCATTATTCAAAAAATGCAGATGGGTTCTCAACCCTCTCCCATGCTAGTGGCAGTAGTAGTTCTCAAACTCTAGTGGTCGTAGTAGAAGTAGTGGTAGTATTAGTGGTTGTAGCGGTGGCAGTGGTATTAGTAGTAGTAGTAGTTCTCAAACCTCTAGTCGTAATAGTAGTAGTAGTAGTAGTAGTAGTAGTAGTAGTGTTAGTGGTAGTAACGGTGGTAGTGGTATTAGTAGTAGTAGTTGTAGTAGTAGTAAGAGCAGTAGTAGTAGTTCTCAAACCTCTAGTGGTAGTAGTAATAGTAGTAGTAATATTAGTGGCAGTAGTGGTGGTAGTAGTAGAATTAGTAGTAGTAGTAGTTCTCAAACCCCTAGTGGTAGTAGTAGTAGTGGTAGTATTAGTGGTAGTAGCGGTGGTAGCGGTATTAGTAGTAGTGGTAGTGGTAGTAAGAGCAGCAGTAGTAGTAGTAGTTATCAAACCTCTAGTGGTAGTAGTAGTAATATTAGTGGTAGTGGTGGTAGTAGTAGAATTAGTAGTAGCAGTAGTATTTCTCAAACCCCTAGTGGTAGTAGTAGTAGTAGACATGCGGGTTTTAATTCCCTTGAAAGCGAGCAGTACTGTGATAAGAACTGGGGACACTTATATGGCTGCTTTCGCTTAATTGCTGTTATCAGGCCAGGGGACCTGAGTTCTGAAGTTGAGTTCAACCGGTCACAGAGTTTAATCACTTAATACTTAAACTCGGCGCTCACCCTCCGTCCGGAACTGTCGAAATATTCGATACCAAACAGCAACATCCTTCGTCAGATTCTAAAAATGGCATTATTTAAAAATAAAATCTGAATCCAGCTGTTTTTAATGTAATTAAACTGATCATCAAATACCGGACGATTGCATAACACTCTAACAAATACGTCCTAGTGTCAGCTCCAGAGATGTCCTGAACATGAGTGTCAATTAGTCATCCCTAACGCCCGTAAATGGACCTGGGAAGACCTATCGTAATGTTGTACGGCTTCTCATTGAAAGCCAGCTGTTGAATGAAAAGCAGCAGCAGCAGCAGCAGCAGCAGCAGCAGCAGCAGCAGCAGCAGCAGCAGCAGCAGCAGCAGCAGCAGCAGCAGCAGCAGCAGCAGCAGCAGCAGCAGCAGCAGCAGCAGCAGCAGCAGCAGCAGCAGCAGCAGCAGCAGCAGAAGCAGCAGCAACAGCAGCAGCAGCCGCAGCCGCAGCAGCAGCAGCAGTAGCAGCAGCAGCACAATATAGAGTTGAAAACCTAGTCAGTAAAAAGAACAACGGTTCACCCATCCTCACTGGTCTGTTTTGTATAAAATTCAACTCCCATGTGGCTCGCCATGCTTTTATTCGCAGGTGACAGAGTGGGGACCCATGACACGCCTTGGATCCCACGGACTCCACGGAACCTGGCTGGGACTGACGTGCGTCTTTGTACGCCGGACACAGTTTTGAGCCTTCCTCATGTTTGCTAGACAAAAAACTGAACAGTTTTGATTGTCTCTTACAACGTGACCGACTACACGGACTTGGGCATGAACCGTAGAGGACGGTGTTCTTTGATCAGTTAAACCAATGCGATGGAGTATTACCACCAAGACCGTTCAGAGCTTGAAAATGAGGGCGAGACGGGGAAGTTTCCCAGATCAAATTACCCAGTACGTATCTGTCCCTTGCCCCAAAAATAGCATTTTGGCATTACAAACGGTTCTACCTCTGGAGACCGTATAAACTCCTTGACGCCTTACTTCCGACACATTCACAGAACTTTTCAAGCAACTTTTTAGGGAAATCCTTTATTCGTCGAGTGTTTGTGGACTCCCTTAACTGTAATCTTCTTAGAAGCCTCATCAGGCCTATGACACATGCTCCATGCGGTCTCGGCGATGAAGCAATTCTGTGTCATGCCCGCAGGACTTGTTTGGTCTTTCTTACAGCGGCTTCAGAGTCGTTCTTGTGAGCTGCCAGCAAACACGATATTCCCTTTGAACCTCCAACTGAACAGGCCTCACGATCGAAGCCTACGTTGATTAGCACGCGTACGGTACGTGTAGGGGTGAGGAGAGAAGCCGGTAAGATGTGGTTTGGTAGCCCCGCCTGATGGACACAATACTGTTGAGGTTGGGGTTAAGGGTTAGGGTTAGGGGTTGGGGTTATGTTTAGGAGTAAGGGTTAGGGTTTAGGGTTTAGGAATAGGGGTTAGGGTTAGTAGTTAGAGCAACTATTTCTCAACCACTCAAAGTACAACCGCTCATTCCCAATAGTTTTTCTTTCGCATACAGCTACTTGACTTCGTCGCCAGTGTGTTCCCCGGCCCCACGTGCAAAATTCCCTATTACCGCCGGTCCCTTGTTAGAGGTGACTGGGGTTTGTTTACTTTAAGTGGGGCTACATAACCACATCCAACCGAGATTGCCTGACCAATAGCCAAATCTAGGCTCATTTCCAGTTGCTTTGGTTCCGTGAAGAGGGTGGGCCTGGAAAGAAGGAGTGTGTCCTCCTGGCCGGAGACATTCTCGGGCTCAAATGACGACTGCCTTCCCTCGTCCGATAGCGGTGACCGGCGTCGAGGGCACCAGTCATCACGTTGACTCTCTGTGAGATGACACTTTGACCTTGACATGTGTAGACGTCCACCGCTGTCCCGAAAAATGCTCCAGGAGTGTCCACTGGCGCGGCATCTATCACACCGCCTCATCACTCATCAGCCTTGCTCTAATAGCAAGACAGTGCCAAGACGGCCGGAATATCCAGCCCGTGCCACGCACAACCTAGCCCGCACTACCTGTACCGTGCCTCTTTAAGGGCGACTTATGAAAGTGCCATCGGAGGTACTTTGAAAAGGAACCATTGCGGCGTGACTCTCAGTCCTCTAGTTCTTCCACTATAATCAAAACAAGGAGGGCCAAGTTACCCGTTCAGTCTTCGACACCATGACCCTTAGGGCGTCGTGAAATATTTAATCATGTCAGGTTTCCGTCCCTAAAACGAGCACACGGTAGATACCCTGGACAAACACAGGGTTACATCGGATCCTGTCAGGCGTTATCGGAAATGCGCACCCATAACACATGCCAGTATTTGGAGTGCGGTGGCAAGCCCGGTTGCAGGCTCACGTCACGCCAATTGGGATGCCTGCCGCATTCCACATTCTCACTGTTGCTGAAAATCCTGGACAAGTATTTGTTGTGGACCAGGAAGTGTAGTAGTATGCCTAGGTGTGTGTTTTCGCTGTGCTAACCCCCTGCGGTCCCTCCCACCTCCGGTCTCCTTGACTTGGTCACGACACCGGATCCAGCTGAGGGAAGGGGAGGTGCAGTAGATGCTGCGCAAGTTTACTGCCGCTATTAACTAATTCACACGCAAGTCACAGTGTTTCCTCTCTCTCTCTCTATCTCTCTCTCTCTCCCTATATATATACATACTGTGGAGCACACGGTGGACATAACCGAAATTGACGGTCAAAATGTCGCGTTGTGAAATAGGATAAAGCGGAAATGTAAGTGATTAATGACCTCAGCAGTTCCTGCCGGTGGAGGCCCGCTAGTCAGCTTACACAAGTCAGACTGCAGGTCATTTCCTAGAGGAGGGCTCACGCCACTGTAAGTATGCACCGAATAGTGAACGGACAATGCAGATCTGTTAATAACGGTCTTTTTAAAGTGATTAAGACGTACACTTAAACCGAAATACCCTCACATAGGCAGAATAAACAATTAGCTGGTGCTTTTGACTGATTCGAATAACTAGTTCGACCCACTTTTAAAAAACTCGGTGGTTCCGTTGGGACTTGAACCCATGGAAAGGCTTGAGTACGTCGGATAACCGGATCTTAATGCGACTAAGCTCAGAGATCCCGGTCGGCGCCCCGTAATAGCTATTCTTATCTGTCCGACATGTGCGTGTTCTTTGAGTGCGGACAGATAGCCAAACTCTCTGCAAAGCCGGACAAGTGCACAACTGTTCCAGCTAGCATTTTTGATTTATCATGATGTAGTATAGTTGCGTAAACTCTGTTACCTGAACTCCTATTTATCTCTTTCAATTTATTTTCGGGACCCGCAAACGTTTTTTTACTATTGTCGAAATTTGGCGAAGATCAGGCGCCGCTCCGTCCGGTGTACTCATCGAAGTGCGTTTTATAGGTTTCCTTGGTACGGCCGACCTGTAAAGTGAGTTCACATGTGTAGGCATTGGTCGATAACCTCTCGCATGCCCACCAGCCTTTCGGATTTTAGGGCTGCTACTTGTCATCGTGATGGCTGTGGCACTCGTACCTCTCCAGGTCTGACCTCTACGATGAGTGACTTCTTGATTTCGATGGAGCTGTCGACCAACCTATCGGCTTACCCTGAAGACCTGGCATCCGGTTGCAGAATCAGATAATTATCATGCTGACCACCATTCATGCCCCCCTCCCCCTGCTCTGAGTCATGATTGGGACTAGACAGGGATCAGAAAATGCCAGCCATCATGACGGCCCTCAACGGTTCGACATCCAGAGCTGATGTCGGTGGAGGAGGGCAGGGAGATATTAATTACCGCGCAGACAGTGCTGACACAAGCCTGGGTCTGAACGACCGGACCACTGTTGTCAGGGTTTTAGAAGTTGTATCACAACTGCTCCGCCCGAGCGTAACCAGGTTTAGAAGAAGACGGTGGAGAAATGTTGACAGGCTGAAAATGACCAGTGACTTTGTCGGTCTGTCGATTTCTGGCTCATCAGCCGTCCTCAGTTAGCCTTACCTTTGTTGATACTCCTTCCAACATATATTGATGGTCGCTGTAGAACTGTCTGCGAGGGCTCTAGGGCGAGTTTCGAGGCTTCAGAGGAGGAACATGTCTCGGAGCCTGATTGACGAGTTTGCTTCCACCATAAGGAATAGTCATTCTCGGCTGTCCGACATGTGCGTGCTCTTCGAGTGCTGACAGAAAGCCAAACTATCTGCAAAACCGGACAAGTGCATAACTGTTCCAGCTAGCATTTTTGATGTAGCACGATGCAGTATAGTTGCGTAAACTCTGTTCCGTGAACTCGTATTTCTCGCTTTTAATTTATTTTCGGGACTTGCAAACAGTAATGCATACTTCACGGGATTGATGCGGAACAATTGGTATTTTTAGTAATTTTGTGGAAAATTACTTCATTAAATACGGTGCCAGAAAAAAATGGACAATCCCATGTTTTAAAAATCGGTTACCTGTAAAACTTTTGGGAAACTCGCATGGATGTCAATATAGCCGACCATCCTCCGGTTTGTAGATGATATCTGCAAAGAATGTAGCGCAAATCTCACGTATCGCACACTTCTATGGGCGCTGGGAAGTCTCCTCGTAAGATCCTATGGAGTTATGTGAATTCGCTTCAGGTAAAACTTAGAACGTGCTGTTTGGAGACTTCAAAATGAGCCATCACACAGATCGTGTTAATTCTTTTGAGAACAAAAATACCCTATTCCTCCAGGTACCAAACACGAGAATGGGGGTAATTCTAGCTTGATACACATAGAAAACGACTTTTGTGGGTGCATTTTGATTGTATTTTGCCAGATATTGAAAGTCAGTGGAGGATTGGAGAATATGCGTACTACTTAACTGGTTCATTTCTTCCATATGTCGGCTAAAAGACTGCGCGTTTAATAGTAAGAACGTACTTGCTTACTAGATTCTTAGACATTCTCGAACACCATTTTTATTTCAGACCCTATTTAAAAAGTTTGGCCAACATTTACTGGTTTCAGCGCATACGATTGATCTTAATAATAATTAGTAAAAACAGTCACAAAATTAAGTGTATAAAAATCATAGACTGGGAAATCGACGCTCTTACATAGAAAAAAATATGTCCACGAAAAGTGAACGTTCTTTGCACTATTAGCGAAACGCCGGATATGTCCGTAAAATAGGTTAGTTCTATTGGTCAAGCGAAAGTACTAACTAGGAACCCAGACACACTTTGAGTGTTGCCTTTCTGTGACTGCATGCCGCAATTGCGAGGAGAACGTCCCATCGTTCGTCACGCAGCGTCCTCCACAAGGATCCTCGTAAAACTGAAGTTAACAAACGATAGTTAGGTATTACTTAGAACTTATTAAAGGCGTTTGGAGTAGGGCCCGGACATTGAGTACATTGAGACAACTTTCGGTTACTTGAAAAATACGCCACATACTACTGGACTCCTAAATTTAGAACCTAAACGTTGTGCCGCTGGGTTTAATGGTACTACAGTAGATAGGTCATCTCATGAAATGCCAACCGAAATTTAAAAATGCGTCTTTAATTTGAAAAGGTAACTGAAGTAGCGTCGTCGTATTACTTATCATGTATCATAATCCCAAAACATCACAGTCACGTCGGGATGCCGGCTTTCTAACGAAATTACTGCCCGTCGCGTGCGTTAGCTACATGGCAGTAGAAGCGGCTACCTAAGTCGTATGATTTTTTACCGTGCAGATTATAATTTCTTCTACTCATCTGACAAAAGATTACGTCTTCTTCAAATTTCCCACTTGAAGCCAGAGTATCATTCAGTTCTAAAACGCTTTTTCGATTCTTGAATAATTTTGAATCCCGTCTGCCTTTAAACTTGCGTTCAGGGCTTCCAAACAAGAAGCTGGGCATTTTTCGTGCAAGGGAAGTCATAAATTGCCATACGTCATCAAAAAACTTCGTATAGGGCTCATTAAAGTTTTTAAGGAATGTTAGCCACATCGTTCACCTTATAAACAGCATTAGTTTACGTGCTGATGCGGCCCTGTACGGCAGGTCTCAAAAATCTGATAAGTAGAAACTTTCTGAAAGTGAAAATACTACTTCTCTAAGTGTAAAATTTGAAGAAGACAATTTTCTGCCGAACGGGTACTAGAAAGGATATTTTTGGGCATTTTTCCCATAAAATACATTTGAATTTATAAGAACAGCGAAAATCAATATGAACATGTACCGTGAGTGACCGATCTCATGAAATGTTGGTTGAAATTCTGAAATTCGTTTTCGATTAGGAAGGATTACTTGGTTGCAGTTGTAATACTGATTATCTTGCTGCATACTCTTATAACATTTTGGACTCGGCTGTATGTCGGCTTTTAAATGCGTCTCTTTTCAATCTCCAGTAGGAAGCGTGCTCGGTAAAAAATGACTACTTATGTAGCATGCATTTTTCCCATTGATTTTCGATGGTCTTTCGAATTCCAATATATTTTATAGAAACCATAAACAAAAATATGCTTTCTTTTAGTCAATCAATAGAGAATTACGTCTTCTTTATATTTTATACTTAAGGAAGTAGTATAATTAGGTTTAAAAAAGTTTTCTAACTGCCGAATAATTTGTAGCCTGATCATTCGTTGCACTAGCGCTTAGTGATTTTACTCTACGAGGTGCATGCGTTCCGCGTAAAGAAATCACTTATGTTTCTATGCCATTAAAGGGATATCGTACAGAGTCCATAAAATTTTGCAATGGATGTGGACCATGTTGTACATTTCATGAGGATCAGTGGTAAACGTCCAAGTACAATGCTATGTGAATAGACATTTCGCGGTCTTAAAAAGTCTCATAATTAGAAACTCTTTTAAAACCTAATTATACTCCTTCCTTAAGTATAAAATATAAAGAAGACGTAATTATCTATTGATTGACTAAAAGAAAGCATATTTTTGTTTGTCGTTTCTATAAAATATATTAGAATATGCAAGACCATTGAAAATCAATGGGATAAATGCATGCTACATAAGTAGTCATTTTTTGTCGAGCACGCCTCCTACGGGAGATTGAAAAGAGGCGCATTTAAAAGCCGACATACAGCCGAGTCCGAAATGTTATAAGAGTATGCAGCAAGATAATCAGTATTACAACCACGACCAAGTAATCCTTCCTAATCGAAAACGAATTTCAGAATTTCAGCCAACATTTCATGAGATCGGTCACTCACTGTACGTAAGATATGGTTATGTATCCATCACCTGATAGACACAATACTGTTTGGTAGGGTTTAGGGCTGCAGCTTAGAGCTAGGGCTAGGGGTTAGGGGCCAGGGTTAGGCGTTAGGGTTGGGAGCCAGGGTTAGTGGTTAGGGTTAGGGGTTAGGGCAACTATTTTTAAGCCATTCAACGTACAACCGCGCATCCCTTATAGCTTTTCTTTTGCACACAATTGCTTGACCACATTATTAGGGTTAGGATTGGAGCTAGGTTTGGAGTCCGGTTTAGGGCTCGGGGTTAGTGTTAGAGATTACGGTTAGGCGTTAGGGTTGGGGGTTAGTGTTAGGGGTTAGGGCAACTATTTATCAACCATTCAACGTACAACCACGCATCCTCAATAACTTTCCTTTTGCTTACAATTCCTCGACCTTGTCGCCTGTGCGTTCCCCAGCCCCACCTCAAAAATCCCTATTACCACCGGTCCCGTATTACAGATGGCTGGGATTTGTTTACCTCAGGTGGGTTACATAACCACGTCTGACTAAAATGTACACTATTCACTTAACTAGTTTCATAGATTATAAGTTTTGCAAGCGGTAGGGAAGAAGTTCGTTCAAAAGCCGGCGTCCTGACATATCTGAAATATCTTAGTATTATGCTGCCTGACAACTAATATTGCAGCCCTACTTAAGTAATCTTTCCGAATCGAAAACACAAGTCAGAATTTCGGTTAACATTTCATGAGATAACACATCCACATTTGGCTGAGAAGTGTCATCTGCAAGGACAGAGACATTGGAATGGCTCAACTAATCCGTGTTCTCGCATTCGGACCCGAAACTTTACAAGCGCAGCTTGAATTTCAATCAGTTGGCCATTGCACAGTGCACACAGCCATAAGCCATAAATACATCCCTTGCTGGCTTAGAAGGAGAAAATGTAGTCACACTGGAGTAGCGTACGCAAATCTATCCTGATTGCGGACGGTGATTTTGAGGTCAGGCCGCCGAGAAGTGCCTAGACTACTGACTGTCGGTAACAATGCGGCCGCCCGCATGGACTACGAACCCTTGGTAAAAGACCGAAACGGAAAGCGGATTTAAATCCTGCAATCAGAACCGATCGACTCACCGCGCTACAGTGTGATTAAGCCCGACAGTTTACATAGGAAAGGGCTAGAAAGCGGACAGCTCAGTCCTGACAGCGTTATTACGTGTTTTTTTATTATTTGGGGAAATTCCAATAACGTATGCAAAGTCTTCCGTTAGTAGTCATCCTCGGGCGTTTGATAAACTTCATAGACAGCATTTTCTGCGGAGAGCGGTATGGTAGGTTATGTTTATAGGCTTCTGTTAGCAGCTGCCTTCAGATACAAATTTTCAGAAAAATTTTCAAAAAATGGTCTGCGTCTCTCACTTCTGAAGGTAGTCTTTCTTTTTAGGCAGTGAACATCAACTGCTCATAACTACAAACTTTTCTGCGTTCCGCGCTGCAAACGGTAATGCTTCTACTACGCAGTATGAAGGTTGTCAACGTCTCGATCTTTCTGGATTACTGTTGATAATCGCGTGAAGTCAGTTGAAAATTGGCCTTTTTAAAGAATGAAAGAACGAGGATTACTGGCAATGGCTGCGTAGATCATAGTCAAAAACCTGAATCTTATAGATCATTAACCGTGGACGCAGAAGTTTTAGATTTTACTGAAAGCGGACAGCTCATTCGGCAAATCCAGAAATTCCATAAGCCTGCAGGGTTGCTGTTGTCTGAGTAAGTAATAAACGAGCTGTTATGCGGTCTTCAAAATGGCATTTTTCGGACTGGACTTCGAAGAAATATTAAAATGACCACCATGGCCAGCCTAGCTTGGGTCCTTGACTTCTAAAGTCACTATTAGTTCTCGTGGTAGGCCATTTATTTGTACTTCACACAAAAGTTGAAAAGAGTAAAACCTCACCGCAGTGCGTCTCTGGATAGAGTCTACAAAACGTTTTTTGGATGCACAGAATTTTGGAAGACAGGTCTACTTCCATTCAAGGACAAATACTAACATTATAAAGGCTTTGGCAGGTTGAATGATTCCACCGAATAAATTAGGAAAACTCGGCGGCCCCGGTGGGATCCGTAACCGTGACAACAGGAACAAGGCTCGAGTACAGTCGACGTTCTGACCACCTGTGCTACGAGACCGATCCAGAGCCGTCAGTTTAATCGTGGAGGTGAACTGACCCAAAGGCTGTGCTTAATCATTGCCTTGCTGTCCCGCCGTGACAGGCGAGTTTTTCACAAGGGGGTAAAATGAAATACTAACTTTTTGGGCAATTTCGAAATATGCAATGAGGCAGGTCCGCATTTCCTCAAAAAAGAATAATTTCTAGGCAGAATAACATTACCGACAAAGACAAGGGAGACTGGAATGGCCATTTCTGGCTTATTAGCCGTCGTCAGCCAGCCACACCCAAGCCCGAAGTGTGGAACACCCGAGCCTCGAACTCGCGACCTGTTGGTTTAGAAGTCAACGCCTCTACTCACCGGGCCACGAGCCCGTTGCCCGTTTCTGTTTCTGAATTTTAATAGAAAGTGTTCCTTACAAAATGGCTGTAGAAAATGGAAACTTCATCAGAAACTTCGAGGAAACTAAGAAAAATGCCGAGGCGGAGCGACTAAAACACAAAGTATTCGGTAATTTATTTGCACTGTTGATCTACGAAGGCGGCTCGAGAAACTCTTCGTCGCAGGTAATCCGTTAGTAGAACATATGGCTCTGGTCTACATTCATTAGTATCGTAAGCCCGCAAAAATGCCATCCCCCTTGAAATACTGCTGGAGGACATCCGTCAGCATAAAAATTTTTGGCGAACAGCAATTTGCATTCACTTTTTAAACGTCGCAACGATTACCTTAAGGGATGCATAGTAGGACTCACTTCTTAACTCCCCTTAGTTTTCTGAAGACCAACATATGGGCATGATCTGAAATCTTGTTAAAAGTGCCCGAAGATGCAAAGGCGAGCAAAATCACCCGTTTTAAAGTTCATGCCGTGGCGCTCCTTCCGTTCTATCGCACGCATATTAAGCATAAGCCGATATTTTAGGACCTTCAGAGGAAACAAGCGTGGTCGTGGGAAAAGGCTGAAGTAAGTTCAAAGGAGCTGCTGCCTCAGCCATCTGCTCTCTTCGTTGCTCTATCTGGTCGGTAGCTGTGCGTTCACTATGATCTGTCTCATTAGTAGAAAAAGATCCCTTATTAAGACTAAAATATGACCACCTCTCAAGAAATTCGTGCTTACATGCTCGCTGTTTACCTTGATTGATCAGACGTCTGTGTTTGGCTGTCAAGGCCGCAAAATGATGCTTTTGACTTGGGCTACAGTAGTTCAACTGAGATTTAACTATCTGTCCCAAAAATGATAAATTTGAAAGTATTCTCACCTTGCGTGGTTGTCTGGGGGCAGCGTGCGCCAGAAAGTTGCAGAAAAGAAATGTGGTACCTTATAGGGCTCCATCATGTGGGCTTATCTCTATCGATAAGATGCAATATTAATTCATCGTGGGGTATACAAGCAAAGGTTAATATTAAAATGCTCGGAACTTATTGGGAAATGCCCAGCTTAGAAATGTGTCCGCTAAATGGGAATGCTTGGTTCAGCTAGTACAGCATTATGAACAGTATCCAACAATAGCGTTGGAGAGGTGTTCGAGGGTGCCGTGTTCCCGGGATGCAATCCAACTTGGACGTTAATTTTAAAAGGTGGAATATTTACATATCAGTCCAGCCAACTGCTCGTTTCTAACTTTCCGATGCACATCTTCTTGTTGCTGAAACATGCAGAAGAGGAATCATCACTTATTCACAGTCAAACATCTTTTAAGAGGTACGCTACGTCACAGAAGACACGTAACTGGAAACCGTACTCTTACTCAACCGAGTAAATGACTTTTCGACAGTGGTCAAGAACGGAAACATCTTTTAAAATTTCTCTGTTTCCGGAAATTTCTATAAAAACTAGTTGAATATTTGTAAACAATGTGTGAGAGAGCTCGTGAAATGTTGGCCAGAATTCTGAAATTCGTTTTCGATTAGGAAGGATTACTTGGGTGGGGTTGTAATATTTATTGGCATGCGGCATAATCCTACAGCATTTCGGACTCGCCAGAATGTCGGCTTTCGGATGAACTCCTTCTTGACCCCCTGCAGGAACTGTACTCGGTAAAAAATGACTACATGTGTAGCATGCATTTTTCCTATGGATTTCCGATGGTCTTATGAATTCAAATATATTTTATAAAAAACGGGCAAAAAATTAGCTTCCTTTTACTCCTTTGGTAGAAACTAACATTGTATTTGCGGTTTATGCACGAAGAAAGTGTATAATTTAGGTTTTAAAAAAGTTCCCAATTATGAGACTTTTAAGACCGTGCGATGTCTATGCATGCAAGACCGCACATGCCCTTTTACCACTGCTCCTTATGAAATGTACAACACATTTCGAATCCATTGCAAAATTTCATGAACTCTATGTGATATCTTCATGAAAGCAGAGAGGAATATATGTTTCCCCTTACTCAGAAAGCATTCCTCTTGTTGGCTGAAATCGCTGAACTGGCAGATAAGGCTCAAAAATATTCGGGAATTGGGAAGCTTTTTGGAGACCTAACTGTACACTTTCTTCGTGAATAAACCGCAATGACAATGTTATTTTCTACCAAATGAGTAAAAGAAAGTTTATTTTGTGCACGTTTTCTATAAAATATATCTGAGTTTATAAGACCATCGAAAATCCACAGGAAAAATGCATGCTACTTAGGTAGTCATTTTTTACCGAGTATGGATTGTTCAAGAGATCAATACGGAGTCCATCCAAAGGCCGACATCCTGACATGTCCGAAATGCTATAGGATTATGCTGCATGCTAATCAATATTGCAACCCCACCTAAGTAATCCTTCCTAATCGAAAACGCATTTCAGAGTTTCGGTGAACATTTCATGAGATCGGTCACGCACTGTAGATACAGACTCAGAATTGCTCTTCAACCGTACTCTACTAGTTGGGCCGACAGATTTTCCGTACTTCTCTCTGGCAAAGTTGGCAATCCACCGAGTGCTCGTAAAGAACATATAGCCACATTGACGGAAATAAGGATAGTTCAGAAGAGCCGCTTATGTCTGCATCCGACGGCTAGGAGAGCACTGGCCTATCCTCTGTAAAGAAATCGAATGAGCACATTCTTATTTCTAAGTCATGCGTATGCGGTTGGCCTGCTTTCATGGTCACAAATGTCGATTCCTTAGAACGAAACGTTTCTGTCCTTCTCGGCTGGTGTCCGAGGACTCATTCTTTGCTAAGTGGTTGTCAAAGCTGTAGTTAAATTAACTGCCTGTCTGAGGCATGAAACCTGAGAGTTTGCAGGCTCGGAAAGAGATTGCTGAACAGAAAAATGAGAGACTGGATGGCCGTTTCTGGTTTATTACCTATGGCTTACTAGTCGTTGTGCGATCGCCTGCGCAAATGTTGATGGGGCCGCAACGCACAACCCGATCGGTGAATACCTATTCAACTTAATTAACACACGGCCCTGTCTGCGCTGGTTTCCAACAAAAATTTAGACCCTTGTGCATTTTTGTGAGTTGTGAATCCAGAAACAAAAGTGGGTGATTTTCGTTTTGAATCAGAGCAGAATTTATGGATGGATGCAGGCTATAAACGTCATCAACATTCGAGTCAAGACAACAGTGATCTCTTTTACGACAAACAGGTCATCGACTCGCTGGACTCCATGCATCGATAAACTCTCGCCTTTTTTACCAATTTCCCACAAAAATATTGGCTAGAAATGGCCTTGGGGGTCCGTTCTTATGCAAATACGGCCATTAATTTTGAATCGAACGTTGAAGTTGCATCCGAAGGACAATTCTTTCAGTGGATTTATCGATATTCAAGCATCACAGTTTGCGTCTTCAATGTAATTAGGAAAGTCATGATTGGTTTTAATTATAGAGAAGTTTGGTGGAAAATGACGGCGCACCCAAATCAACACGGTTTTTACGTGAATGTCTTCTTCTTATTCTGTGGGGCGGAAGATGCTACGACGTGTCTCGCGGACAATGGTGAGATAGCTGGGTCTGAAGCGACTTGCATTTCCTAGTCAACCACCCTACTATGACAAGCTTATGGTGTATAATCTTGGCTAAATCGAGATTCCGGGTCTGGGAAACCTTGGTAAGCCGCATAAATTCGGTATATTGGTGTCCACAGACCCCTGGGGTCTAAACTCAATTTCCGTCAATCCTTCAGAATCCCGCAGTTATTTACGCAGCTGGCCTGCTTAAACATGTCAAAAACTACCAGAAATGATTGAATTTCTGTAATGTATTCGTGTTTTGTTCTTTGGTACGACTCCACTTCATTTTCTTGGCTTTCAAATGCAGGTGTCTATGTTTCGATCGGTCCCTCAAGCTTAAAGATATGAATAGAGAGCAAGGGACCTCTTATTCGCCTTCTGTTTTGGTACTGGTAGGAACACATGATCAGGGTGGATATGAAGGGTTCTAAGCTTTTCTACTGATGAATTTCATATCTTTCCTTTATCACACGTCGAGTGAGAACTTTTGTACCTTCCTGCGGAAACCTACTCATCTAGACTCGGAAGTTCATTTGGAAAATCTTGCTGAACTAGACGTACAGAGCGACCAGAAGAGCCGCCTTAGGGTACTTGAAGCTCATCAGGCGGGAGTGAATTTCCTCACTCTTTTATGACGTGTAATAATTTAATGATATACTACTCACCCGGAATATTACACACGGCACCAAACTCTGACACAACAACAACTCCTCCCTGAATGCCTGCTAACAACAGCATTTCCCCTTCAATGCGAATACACGGAAAAGCCTAGAGTCCGACCACGTCGTGGGTTTCATATCTTAAGCCCTCTATTGGCTGCAGCGTATACATGTTGACTGTAGGTTCATGCGTCTTGCCAAGGGCAGCCGTGACGTGTGGCGCTGACGGGTCGCCTTTGTCGGTCGACTCGCTTTTCAGGGCGAGGACAGAGTCACGTTCGCCGTCGTCCTCGACGAACGTGATGAGTTTGGCCAGCCGGCGGCGAATGGCGGCTGTATTCCGTCCACCCTTGAGGCGGCCAGAGGCGTGCTCGTACGCACACACACGCTGGAATGCGCGTGTCTGCACGAGCGTCTAATTGATCAACTCGAATGATGATAATGAAACTGCCGCCGCCGCCACCGCCAGGGATGATATTTATGCCCATTCGAGCAAAATGAGTGCTCGGGCGCATGCGCGCGCCGTCCGCGCTACTCGTTTCCGTGTACGTTAGTATCCAACGCATGCACGGATGCCTCTGCAGCGGCTGCTAACTACAACTAGATTTATCGTTGGGCTGATCAAAGCCCTGGACGCAGCCGACATGACACCATTTGTCCGAGTACTCGTGCCCGCCTTTTCTGCGTCGTAGCCCACGTACGCACAACGCACGCACACCGTGATTTACGTCCCAGATGGGTGTGTGTGTGTGTGCGCATGTCTGTATGTGCATGATGGTTGCCCCTTCGCTCCCCCCAGGAGACATATGCGTGGTGAGGGCAAGGGAGATAAAACAATTGGTTTCGTATGCGCACTCGTAGCGGCTTCCTGATAAGCCCCCGCCCCCCTCCCTGCGTTCAAGAGAGGGAGAGAGCGCCTGTTGTCCTGAGAGAGGGAGAGAATGGTAGATGGACAACTGTCCACGGTTTGGGCACGCCGATCCAGCTACCGACCCAGCAGCCCCTTTTATCTTTTTCCGTCTGCCGCCGCGACATGTCCACTCCCTCTCTGTCTCTCCTTACTATCCACTCAGTGTCGCTGGCTTACTCTCACACACCCTCGCCCATTCCTTCCCAGCATCCAAGCGACTCGCCGCAAACGCAGATGTTACTGGCAGGGAGTCTAATGTTCTCGAATGCCTATGAACTCGGCATGATCGCTCATGCGTAGGAAGAAAAATAGTCGCCGCAACAGCTGTCAGCATTACGAAAGGCGCACGAGCAGGCGGCAGAGTAAGTGATTCGTTAGGCAGGGGACGGAAGGCGTGATGCCATTCTTATTTATCATGTGTAATGCCTCTGATTCTTTGGCTGAAGTGGTAATGGTCCAGGCTTAATGCAGGGCTGCGTCTCACACTTCTGTACCTTAAGGATCGTGTGCATCTGCTATGCCATGATCTAGCAAACCATGGTCCTCGCAGCCTGAAATGCGCTGGCAGTTTTCTGGCACCTGGTTTCCTGCCGGTAGATGCGCTTGCGTTCCCGCTGGGTGTACAGGCCGTGAACAGGGTTGCCCAATGACTTGTGTCGTAATCTCCTCTCTCTGACCCATTGTTGTTGTTGGCTGAAATTTCGCTCACGTGTTTGTTGTGGACAAGGGGTGTGATGGCACGCCTAGGCGCAGGTCCGGCCGCGTTAGCCACCTGCGCCCTCCCAGCCTCCGGTGTTCTCGACTGTCTTGACGCAAGGCCCAGGCAAGGGAGTGGGAGACAGTGCGGTAGATGCTTCGCAAGTCCACCCTAGCCGTAAACTACTTCACACACAAGTCATTGTGCCTGCCTTTACCGCGCTGTGGAGTGCACGGTGGATATCGTCAGACGCGAGATTCAAACTGTCAGTTATCATGTCGATACAGGGGACCCAACCGTCCTCCTAGAGAGCTTCGAGAGCAGAATAAACGATTCAGTTGAACAGAGCGTTTGACGTAAGCAAACAAGTGAGCTAATCCGATTTTCATTTCAGATGACACTGTCCTCGTTATTAGTGGAGGATAATGACTACTAAGAGGGGTACTTCGGAGTAGCATGACCTCCAAACAGACTAGTTTTCCTAATCAATCTACGATTCGTGCCAGTTCTACCACAGTTTGCCAGAATGTCACTCCTCTCATTTTTTTGCAACAAAAGGTGACTTTACTGGCGGATTTCTCTAATTTTATCATGAGGGAGGCACTTTTGGAAAACGCTTAGTGTCTCCAACGGAAAGTCCATTCACAGCGGGAGGCCCAAGCCGTCTTCTTCTCTCACAGCCACGCTGAACTGGACATACCGCCCGTGTTTGAATTGTCAATTTAAGCATAAGACTGTCAACTGCCTAACGAAACGCAGACACACACACACACGTATCTTTTTTAAATCAAAGATACCTATAATGTTTGCTTAGGTATATACCCTATTTATAAAGTGACTGCCAGATTATTAGATGACATGCAATGAACTTCATTTATTTAAGAAACCATCACCATCCTCTTCACTCTAGTCTTCGGTTGTTTTCATCGGATGGTTTCGTCATGTGTACAGGTAAAGTGCTACCTGCTAAGTTCAAGTATCCAGCATGTTTGTACTATCTTAATTTTAACTTCTGTTTTCTTTTTTTCACCATGTCAGGGTGGCTGAGGGAGCTTCTTCGAATATCAGGTAATTCAGGCATGGGGTTGGGGACGACTGGCTGACAACGGTCAACTAACATAAAAGGGCCATCTCGATCTTCCTAGTCTTTGTCGGTACTCTCTTCCCTGAATACATTACTGGTCGCTATGCGACCACCTAAGAATTAACAGGGCGAGTGCGTCTCGCAAAACTTCACAGCGAACGCAATTCCTACGATATTGAACATTCGCATAGGGAAGATGCGGGCTTGCGGACGATGGAAATGCCAAAGTGTTTTGATTGCCGGGAGAGTGTCTCAGAAATTCCTTGAATGCACGGCAGTAAATAGAATTTCTGCGACACTCTATCTCCACTAGACTCGGGGCTTGGTTGTTGCCCCTGGCGTCCGAGACAATTTTTTTCAAAACTGGCCGAATATCCGTTGGACCCGAATAACCCATGTAAATAGGCCAATTCTTTCTTAAGTAAGTAATCACTGTTGCAGATGCGGTAGGCCCGATGGAAAAGAGTGCAGACACAGCTTCGTTTATGGGCCACAGGATGACCGCTTCGGCACTAGAGTCTTTTCGGTGGACGTCTGTTGTTACTTTGCCATCGCTAAATCTTTGTATACTCACATCTAAAAACGGGAGGGTATCTCCTGTTGCTTCTTCGCGAGTAAACTCTGTATCCGGGAAGACGTTATTTAAGTTCTGATGCAATCGCTCAGCGTCGCTGGCCTTTATGATGACGAATGTATCGTCTACGTAGCGGAGCCCCATTTTTGCTTCGAAGGTTTGCACAAAATCCCGTTCTAGTAGCTGCAAGACTATTTCTGCCAGCAGCCCAGATATTGGTGAGCCCAAATGGGTGCCCTTTATTTGTTGTTAGTACGTCATCGAACAGACAATCATTCCTGAGGCAAAACTTAATCATGCCTAGAACATGCTGTGCTGGAATGCCAATGGGAGTTTGCTCTAGACATCGGGCTACACTGTCAATTGCCAGGTCATGTGGTACGGAAGAAAACAGGGCAACAACATCGAAAAATAGGATACATTCGTCAGGATTTACTTCAAGGCCTTGGATCTTTTGTAGGAAAGCCTGGGAATTTTTGATGCTGTATTGCGATCCATTTGTGAGGTTCTTTAAGTGTCTTTATAACCATTTGGCAAGGTTGTACGGAGGGGATCCAATAAGTGACGCTATGACCCTCAGCGGCCCATCTGCCTTGTGCACCTTTGGAAGACCGTACGCACGTGCGATACGGGGGTCATTGGGGGCCATAGATCTGCTGTCATCGAGGCTTATGAGCATAAATCGGGCAAGATCATTCAGTTTCTTCTTGATAGCCGTGGCCTCATTTTTCGTTGGGTCTACAGCGAGTGACTCATAGGCTTCCCTGTCATCGAAGATTTGGTTTACCTTGTTGACGTAGTCAGCCTTGTCAATGATAACGGTTGCTCCTCCTTTGTCAGCAGACATAACAGCTATCTTGTTATCTGTCTTCAGCGATCGCAACGACTTTGCCTCTTCAATCGGTAGGGTTTGATGATGTTTCCTTTGTCGAAGGAGACCAGTGGCGCAGCTGCAAATGTCCACATTATATAGGCAAAATGTTATTCCCGACAAAGACATCCTGAAGTGGCCGAAATATCTTGGGGTTATGTAGCACTCTAAGCGATAACACACTCCTCTATAATAAAAAGTATATTTCGGATGCCCACTTAAAATTTCAGGGGATACGCCACCTAATGTATCACGAAGAAGGGAAAAGATGAGCACGAAATTTTCTTTCATCCCGCACTTACAGAGTCCCTTGACATTGCACGGAAGCATAGAAGGGAAACTAAGCGGACTCCGACTAAAGGTTGAGACAACTTCGCTATTGATAGCATTGTTTTGACAACTACCAGAGAATTTCGGTTTTTATTCGATGGAATCACTACATTGAAGAGTAAGCCAAGGAAGTCCTCTCCTTATAGTGGCTACGCAACCACACGCCTGCTAAACTTAGCAGCTTCCGCATGCGTTGTAGGTGCTCGTACTTGATATGATAATTATCTGATCAGCCGCACCGCAGTCAATAATAGCTGCGATTTCATCCATGATGTTAATGATTAGCATACTAATGACTCAGCCTTTTGGCTCAAAAGCACTGGTACTGGAATAGTACACATCCCTGCGTGGCAAATTATTCCGTCCACGCCAGATGCCAACGTCGAATAGGGGGGTGGAGGCGGGGATAGGAAAAGAGATCATTGCGTTAGTTGATGAACTGCTTGTCGGCTCATGCGGTTGTCACCCATCGCACGTGTTTTGGTCTCATGCACCTTGAAGGGCGGTTCAGTTCCATTGAGAGAGGTGCGGCTTGTGGGTCGTCATTATTCGTGGGGCGTCATTAGCTCTTTGCATTCGGAGTAATTTTCCTACGCAACTGCCCTGATGCAGTAAACAGCTCAAGAGGTATCCTGCCGCCGCAGCGGGAATTTCCGGTGTCATCAACTGATGGTTGTCTCCGGTTTTCTCACAACCCCAAGGCCGAGGAACATTAGGAGGCAGATGACGTCCCCGATCAAACTTTGGTTTCGGTGGGGTTTCATTACTCGATTCGTCTTTGCATGCACCTATTGGCAAAATTGTGTGGATGGCCATCTGTCCTGAACTCTACCCCAACGATCTTGCCCTCGTATTCGCTGCAGTACGTCTCAACACGCTGATGAAGCACCCTTGCGCTGTTGTGCTGGTGGTCGATTAGGAGGTTTTGATTTAAACTCAGGGCCTGTGTCGCATTTACCTCCGCCCTAAACACACTGATTTTTGGGCCACTGCATTCTTTTCGCAAAAAACCAAGGAAAGCCAACTGGTTGTTGTACTGCTCTTCCGTCGTAGCTTTTGCGTTCAGAAAAGAGACGAACTGAAGCTTGTAGTATTGAGGGACCAGTAGCTTCAGACACGGCATAACAGCCTCCACTGTGAGTTTAGAAAACCAAGGACTCACGGGCATGTTTTTCCCAGCTCGCAGTTATTTCTGTCAAAAGAGGTGCTTCTCTATTTCATGAGGCCAACTCCCAAGGAGCACTTTAGTGGTCCCCAACTGTTAAATCCTGAGAAATAGGCGTAAACATGGACATGACATAAAAGAACACCAGGCCTTCATTTGGCAGAACGCTTATCCTTCAAAGCATCTTAGTAAATTTTGTTGAAAAACTGACTACGGTCTAATCATAAAACTTTGGAACATTGAAGTAGCAACTTAAAAATATGTTAGATGTAGCGCCACTGAGTGACGTAAGAGGAAAGTATGAAGTGGATTTGCAGTGCACCTTTAGAAGGCCATACAATAGGAACGGTCAGTCTGTTAGGGTATCAGCACGGACCGGTGCACTCGAATTCCGTATTATCAACAAAGCTGCATAAGCTTCTCGTACCAACGTTTCTATGAGGTTGGATTAGCATAAGACATGGAACTAGTGAGGCTACAGTAAATTTTTGGTTTTCTAAAGTAGTGCGTCCTGTTCGTTACGGCGGTTAAATGTCCCTCGTCCACGAGTCCGATAGCGTATTGTTTGTTGACCTTAAGTTACTTCAGCGCGTCGCATGCGACCTCGAACAGTGTCTTTTGTGGTCTGCGCATGAGCCAAAATAATTGTGCCACTGTAGCAATGGCCAAAAACTGGGATTGCACTGACTCAGGTTGCCCCGAGTCTTCGTGAGTCCTTACCTATTGCCGAGCATGCTTGCCGCACGTCCCAGACGGAGGCTGGCGCCACGTCATCCACCGTGTCCAGTCAAACGACGGGCTCGGAGGGCTCACTGGTGCATGGTGTATGAATTTTGATCGAGAGATTTTGCCAGAAGCTAGACAGTGGGAACAGTCTCCCGCGAGAACAATTATCATTTTTACACAAATGCCGAAACAAGAAGATTTTGCCAAAATCTGTCCAAATAAAGCCTGCCATTAGAACTACTGAAGGATATCAAATTGCATTACGTTACGGCCAAACCATGCTTGGAGCCTTTATATCCAGTGCTCACTTCAGACTTCAGAAATTCCAAGCTTCTAAAGAACAGCATGCGCAAATCTGCCTAGATAATCTCCCTTCATAAGTAGTTGAATCTTTAAACGAAACGATTGTCTTTGTTTCCAACATCGAAAGAGAGAAGAAGAGGAATGTCTTTGACAAAAAAATGGATGGCCATCTCTCAACGAATTCCTACAAACCAAATTTGCTCGACGAAGTTGGTGAACCTGTCAGCAAGAAGACTTACAACAGCTGAAGAAAGTGTATTTTCTAAGGGAAGGAAATATAATTTATCCGATGTGAAATACCTAGATTTCCTTGCAAACTTGGGGTTTATAATATCCGCAGAAAATCTTACAGAAGATGAATGTTTCACAATCCGGAATAGCACTGCACATGCCTTAAAGAACCGAAATCCCTTTTCAGTACTATCCCACGAAGAAGGGAAGGCACTAAAAACATCAAAAAGTGACAAAAGAATTGTCATACTTCCCGCGAACAAAAGAGGATCAACTGTGATTTAAAAAAACAGACTACAACGAAAGGATGTTATCATTATTGAAAGATAGATCAACCTATAAACCTCTTACCACGGACCCTACCAAAGCGCAGAATATGGCCATTGAAAAAGTTCTAAAACGTCTTACAGGAAAGGAGCAAATATCAGGAGATATTGCCAAATCCTTACGACAAACTGAACCAGTTATTGCTAAGATCTATGGACTACCCAAGATCCACAAACCTGAAGTACCACTGGAACCGATAGTATCGTTAATTGGTGCATTTAATTACAAGATTTCTAATTGGCTATTCCACAAACTCTATCCGTTGACAGAGGATTGTGAAGCATCAATCAATAATTCTGCAGAGTTTCTGGACAAATTGCAAGGACTGAGAATCGCAGCAGATGAAATAATGGTATCCTTCGGTGTAGTTTCTCTGTTCACCTCCATACCATTGGATTTAGCAAGACAATGTACAGAGGAACGTCTCCAGTACTACGACAGGGATATCTCTGCATCTGCTTTGTAAGAACACTTAGACCTTTGTCTACAAACGAACTTTTGATTTGCACAGGAATACTATCAGCAGCTGAAAGGAGCCCTTACGGGGTCACCCATCTCTGGTTTTCTCGCAGAAGTCACGATGCAGAAATAAGAGGCCATTGCCTTACCACTAGTTAACCCCAGATTATGGGTACGTGATGTTGATGACACGTTCGTCATTGTTAAAAGTGATCAACTGGAAATACTCCACGATATTATTAACTCAACACTTCCAGGTATCACATTCCCACTCGAGAAAGAGGCTGACAACAAACTCTCGTTTCTTGATGACCTCGTACAGAGAAAGCCCGACGGGACATTTCAAACTTCGGTTTACCACAAGGAAACCTACGCGGAAGTTCTTTTGCATTAAGAAAGCAATCACCCCATCTCTCACAAACGGAGTGCCGTGAACAGCCTCCTTAACCGAGCAAGAACTCACTGTTCTGATTCAGTGGATGGCATTGCTTTAAGTCTCAGGGACGACATTTAAGGGCCAGACCTGAACTTTCAATGAGCAATAGGCTCGAAGGCACTTAAGAAAGCAGCATATTCGAGTGGCGTATAAACCTACGACTACTTTGCGCTCTCATGTGGTACATCCTTAGCATAGGGTTGGCCAGCTGAACAAGAAAGAGGTCGTCTACAAGATCCCGTGGGATGCATGCGCTGTCGTTTATTGTGGTCAGACTGGAAAATCCGCCTCAACACGCATCCATGAACACCTGTTTGCAGTCGAGGCGAGACCACCTATCCCATGTAGCCACGCATACCCAGGACACCTGGCACGCCTTCGCTCGGGACAAAGTTCGCATCGTCGCTGTTTGCCGAGGTAGAGAATTCCTCGAGGCAATGCACTCGAAGGAATCATGCATCAACCAGCATATCGAGTTGGATGCTGTGTACAGAAACCCCAGAGAGAAATGGAAGAGAGAAGAGCTACTCAGATCAGACTGACACACCCAGCGGCTGCCTACCGGCTCAAACGCCAAGCAAATATCGATTTTATGTGCGCTCGTAACGTTAACTGTTTCTTGTCCTCTCATTTGCTCCTCGTCTGTGTCTGACGACAACCTGGAGAACCAGCGTCGAAAATTTACGCAATGAGACTTCTTGTCTCATAGAACCTAGCTCCTTTCAACTTACATTACTTGAGACGCCTGTTTTCCAATACATATATACATGCCGAATAGAATTGTCGACAAAGACAAGGGAGACTGGAATGGCCATTTCCGGTTCATTAGCCGTCGTCAGCCAGTCACATCCAGCCCTGAAGTAGGGAAAACCTGGGTTTCTATCCTGCGACCTGTTGATTATGAGTCCAACGCCCCTAACCACTGAGCCACGGGCTCGTTGTCCTGTCGGTTGCGATCGGGTATATACATTAGTAGGAGGGTGATCACCGATCGCGTTACAAAGCTCACTCGTCCCGTTGTACCTTGGGACTCTCTCTCGAGCCTCGCCAGCGTGATATAGGCAGAATGGCATTACCAATATTACCATTATCTGTAATATTTGGTAAAGTCGATCTTGCGACATCCTTTCCTTTGGGAGTTGGGCGCATGTCTCATTACAAGAAATCTGACGCTCCTGAGCCCATAATTACGCACTAACAATTGTGGTGAATTCTATTCTCCTCAGAACCGCCTAGTGGGACCATTAAACATTAACGTCCAGATCTGGACGTTGTCGTACTACGGGGGCAGGATTTTACCACCACGATGGAGCATGCTGTAGATGCGCTGGACTGAAACTGGGGATCAGGATGAATCACGGCACGCGCTATGTGGATTGCGCAATGTCTGCTCGAGCCGATAACTACTGTCGCAGATGGAGAATGTGTAGCGGCAGTCTGCGTCCAATTCCAGCACCAAATGAATCACAGGCTCGACCGGCCGACTGGTATATGAACGAGGCAAGAGAGTGAGGTCAACACCAGGGAACCCATCCCCACGGCACATCAGCACATTCCCTACTATGATAGATTTGACGCTCGTCGAAACCATAATGATGAACTAGAAGTCCTGGCCCCAAATGCTGTCGACTCCCTAGTTAACTCGGTACTTGTGGTCTGACTTGAGAACTGGTCAGGTTATATAGCTTCTTCTCAATGTCGCCTCCATGGCACTCTCACGGACGTCATCCTCTCGTTCCCGTTGACACATTGTGCGAGAGCGAGGTCATGTGTGGCACGCGTGGCCGGACCGTTATAAAAAACACTGCACCCGAACCCACATACGGTGGTTTTGACATTGTCTTGTCTTTGGAGTAATATGGGTGAGGGAGGTGCGAGTGCGCTAGACGCAGAGACAGTCTGCAGTCACTTTCAAGTTAATTTACTTACCCACATGTAAAAAAACAGCGGCCTCGATGAGGTTCGAACCCAAGGCAGCTTGAACACAGCAAACGCCTTAGTCACCTAAACTACGGGGCTCCACGGGGAGCCGTGATTTTAATCCCATTTGCGTCAAGTTACTCGCCCAGCCTGCAGGAACGTATGGACTCGACCAAATCTGATGCAGTATGCTGACTGCCTAAGCGGGATGACCCAAGTAATCAATCTGGAATCCACCAGATAGCTACCAGGCTTGCATAATTAATGGGTGAGTTGACGGACTTCGGATAGCTTATTATGACCCAACCGTGAAAACTCGACGCCTCGGTGGAATTCGAACCCACGATAGCAAAGGGAAGGCTTGAGTACAGAACTACGAGGCCTCACGGGCAGCAGTGAGTTTGATTCTGTTTGGGTCACGCACAAATCGGCAAGGCTGCACTCACTCCGCGGAGCACACGATAAACATCGTCCCTCGTGTGTGTCGAACTGTCATAGGAGCATGTCCGGGAAGAGTGAGGTATATGCGGCGAAAGTCTGTGCCTTTATTAGGGGGTCCGCCCACATGTCCCTCCTGCGCCTTCTCCAGGCTACTTGTGCATCTCGTTTCTCGTGGCGGACGAGTCGTTGAGTCATGAGAAGTGGTGATAAATTCTGTTAGTTAAGACTCTCAGCCTCGTCCATCTCATCTGCTACTGTGACCCACGGAGAGGTTTCGCATCGTCGGTGTTAAATGTACGCTCTGTATGCCCATTACCTTGTCTATGGCTGAATCAGATATCCGACTAGATGACACATTTTGAAAGCCAAACGATAAGAAAAGGGCGTATAACCCCCTTGCGTGGTTTTTCAAAAATTCACCTTCTTATCTTTCCTAGGTAGGTGTGATGTGGCTCCAAGCCACAAAGGGACGAGTGAGTTCCGTAGCGCGATCGTTGCGTGCTCCTCTACCACTGTAAATACCTGATGAGCACGTGACTCAGTGGTTAGTAGGTTGTACTTCTAACTAACGGGTTGAAGGATCGAGTCCCAGGGTTTGCTCCCCTCGGGGTGAATTGTTTAGACATAGTTATCGTTTGGCGTGGCAGAGCAAAGTGACGGAATGTCGCGCGAACTCAATATATATTCGTTTACGACACGCATTTTCAGTCTGGTAAAACAATCACACTGATAAACTTTTTTATTTCGGTATTTTGAAACATAAAACTTTACGAATTTGTAAAATAGAATTTTTAGATAAAAAATCGCACGTTATTTCCTGAACACAATAAGAAATAATTTATCTGCATTTCCCTGAATTTGTTGATATTGAAATTTAATTTTTTTCTTTTCGTTCGAAAGTTTATTAAAAAATTTCTTCCTTTTATTAATCTTCTTAAACAGATTAATAAGGTAACACAAAGAATTTTCATCCGAAAGCTTTAATAGCGAAGGAAACTGCTTGAATATCAGGAATCCTCCGATTTCGCCTAAATCCGGCCCGTTTCCTATTTAATATACAGATCCGTATCCAACTTTCCTTCAGAAAACGGTATTTTCGTCCTTATTTCAACTAAATAAACACAAATAACGACACCAAAAATACGCTACAGTTTCCACTATAATTTTGACCTCGGCATTTTATGAGTTAGCACAGGTACTGTAATTACAGCGGACGGGCATATCATTGTTTGCGCCTCGAGCACGGATATAAAACCAGACAGCCATCAAGATCAAAGCAATCAAGGGCAGCAGAAAAAACCAATACACTAATCTGTTGATGGAAGCGATAAAGCTTCCGAAACATCAGTCCAAGCATATCTTGGTCAATGGACTCGTTCCTTCTTCTTTGTCTTTTCAAGGGTCGATGAACATAATATATTTTCCGAAGATGAAGAAGAAGAGGGGGGAGGCGAGTTTGTCCATCAAGTTGCATTCAAGGCTACCTTTCGGAAACTCTTCGTTTTCATCATCAGATTGTTGCGATTGCTGTTTCTGTTGATCCTGACGTATTCATCCATGCCGCCCATCCCGTATTATAGTTACAGTGCATGACCGATCTCATGAAAGTTTGGCTGAAATTGTGAAATGTGTTTTTGATTGAGAAAGATTACTTAGGCGCGGTTGTATTACTGATTATCTTGTAACAAACTCCTATAATATTTCAGACTCGGAAAAATGTCAGCTTTGGAGTGCACTGCTTTCTAGTCTCCGGTAGAAACCGCACTTTGAAAGAAATGACTACTTAAGTAACATGTTTTTTTCCAATTAATTTTCGCTGGTCTTGCGATTTTGAATATATATCTCATAAAAAACAAAAGTAAATATGCTTTCTTCCAGTGGTTTGATAAAGAATCACGTCATTTTAATATTTTTTGCTCGAAGAGAAAGGATAATTAGATTTAAAAACTGTTTTCTAATTGCCGATTAATTTGGAGCCTGATCAGTCGTTGCGTTAGCGCTCAGTGATTACAGTCTACTACAGCGGTCAATAAGCCAGAAGTGGCCATTCCAGTATCCCCCGTCTTTATGGATGACGGTTTTCTGTGCCGCATAACAGTCTGCCTGAAAAAGGCAGGCATAGGAGTCATGCGGTACGCGAATTTTGATCTTCACGATTGTTATTGATGTCAAAGTTGCCCGTATCGGGTTGAAGGTTAGGGTTAGGGGTAGGGTTAGAGTTAGGGTTAGTATTAGGAGTTGGGTTATTTTTAGGGCCGAGGCTGAGACTGGGGTTGGGGTTTATAATTAGGGTCAGGAGTTTGGGCTAGAGTTTTAGAGCCCGGGCTAGGGATTTAAGGCCTGGGGTTAGGGGTTGCGGTAGTGTTCGAGTTTTCCCTAAATGCTCACGGGGTAGGGTCGCCTGATACAGCCATGATCATGGTTGGCGTTAGGGCCATATTCAAGAACTGTTTTCCAGGGGGCTTACATACCATACCCGTGCCAGCTAAACGAAAGGAGTTTTTGGTCCAGCAACCAGCTTCTTTCTCAAAATGCACAGTAATATAATCCCAGAAATGGCCACAGAGTTCGCGATTCCAAAGTTAACATGCAACGGCATGCAAAGTATCTTGACGCGGTGTTCCACTCGGGTGCTTTTTGACGAATCTGGATGCGCGACAATCCGACTATCGCAAGCGGCAAGCTATACCGTTTTCTTCATGGTGTGAACGGAGCACCATCGACTTGCAGGTGAGTTAGTTTCTAGTGAGGCGGACTTGTGTAGCATCTAACACACCCTATTTTTTCCTCAGTCATTTGGCTCTGACGGTAAGTGTCAAGACTGACGGATTAGACTCGGGCTCAGCGGGGGAGAAAGGCAGACAGCTTATTTGCGCGTCCGCACACGGCCTGACCTACGCAAATCATATCAAACTTTTGCAGGGGCGGTTTTGGAGCCAATATGTCTGAGAATGGCAAAAAGGCTATATTGAGAAGGAGCCGTGTCGATGCATACCGTGTTTGTCAAAGTGACGTTGAGCAGCGGCGTACAGTCCACCCAAATGTACATATCAGTCTGTACGATCCTGTAAAGAAATTATATCACTTTCAGAACAGGAAGAAAAGAATAGACGATTTTTGGGAAAATTTCATCATCTTGGACTGTATTTACCTAAGAATTACCCTATCTTACGTCGCATTAGACAGAAAACTACGAAAGGTGGACTAACTCATGGAATGTCAACCGAAATTCCGAAATGCGTTTTCGTTTCGAAAAGATTACTTAAGTAGGGTTGTAAAACTAATTATCTTGTAGCATAATATTGTAATAATTCAGTTACCCCAGGATGCCGGCTTTCGAAGAAAATTTTTTTCCGGCTGCACGCATAAGGTGTATTCTGTAAAATGAGTACTTAAGTAGCATGCATTCTTCTAATTTTATGCTCGAAGGAGGGACATAATTTAATTTTAAAAAGTTTCTAAGTGTGGGATTTTTAATACTGTGAAATGGTCGTTCATTAAGCGTTCGGTTTCTGCATTTACCAATGTGGCTTGTAAAGTTAACAATGTGAATAAAATCCACTGCTAAGTTTTATGAACCCCATAAAGTCTCCTCTTAGCACCGTAGAGAAATGTATGGTTTTCCGTACGTGGAAAGATATGGCTTGTAGTTAGTAAACCCTGAATGCGAGTGCAACGGCAGGTGGGGTTCAAATTATTCGGGAATTGGAAAAGCTTTTTAAAATCAAATCATATCCTTCTCTCGAGCAAAAAAATTGGAAGAAGACGTAACTTCGAGTGTAACTTTGAAAGAAGACGTAATTTTCTACTGAATGATCAAAAGAATGAATATTTTTATGCATGTTTTCCATGAACTATAATTGAATTTTTAAGGGCATCGAAAATCAATAGGAAAATGCATGCTACATGAGTAATTATTTTTTACAGAATACACTTTTTGCGTGCAGCCAGAGAAAAAGTTTTTTCGAAAGCCGGCATCCTGGGGTAACTGAATTATTACAAAATTATGCTACAAGATAATTAGTTTTACAATCCTACTTAAGTAATCTTTTCGAAACGAAAACGCATTTCGGATGGTGAACTTTTCCCAAAAATCGTCCATTCTTTTCTTCCTGTTTTGAAAGTGATATAATTTCTTTACAGGATCGTACAGACTGATATGTACATTTGGGTGGACTGTACGCCGCTGCTCAACGTCACTTTGACAAACGGATTGAATTTCGCTTTCAAACTTCCTGTCACTGGTTAAACAATGAGAAGGCAGGCTTGTTCGTGCGTTGTCACAGGATCTGCAGTCCAAACACAGCGATACATTCTACTTGCAGGAGCCTCCAACTGTCGATAGTGCATAACAGCAGAATTGCAAATTAACTGCTGTCTACTCATGACTAAACTTCATTTGTGATTCAACAAATGTCTTCTGATTTTTGGGGACGCTTAGCTTATTCAAACTGAAGAACAGTCAGCAAAATTAGGTTCCTGCTGATCCGACTCGAATGTGTTTACAGCGAATGACGGTGACGGGGGACTACACTGACGGGAAAGAATGTCTGAAAAAAAAACTCTTGGATGGATTAACTCATGTGTTACCGGTTGAACTATCAATTAAGGGAGGTACGCTAGTAAAAGAAGTTAAGAATCTGGCTGTAGATAGACACGTACAACCAAAAAGGATTGACTTTTTCCGCTTGAAACTCCAACCTTGCGGAAGGAAGTGGATCATGATTCGGGGCACCTGAACGTTATTCTTCCTCTACTTCTTGCCTTCTTCTTTTTCTTCCTCTTCTCCTTCTACCCCCACCTCTTCGATATCATCTATCTCGGTATCCTTAGCAGGCAAATGAAAATAACCAGCACCTGACCTCGACGGATGGCAGGATGCTCGCGATTGCTTTAATGCATTGCAGTGGGTTCCCCGGAAGCTTAGGTAAAGTAAATAATTCAGTCACCATCATAGATGTTTCTGTTATCTCGCATGCCTCAGAAGATGCCGTTTTTTGGACTGGGTTAGACAGCAGAGACAGAGCAAACATCGGACAGCCAGCACAGCAGACGGGGATGGTTGCTTTAATTTAACGGTGGAGTCCACCGGGGTTGACGACTCGGTCCGGTGTTCACGGCAAATTTTTTCCGAACGTGTAAGTTTTGCACTTCCCTAGTTTTCTGTGAGTTTTCTTCTTTCTTTTGAGGTATCTGACTTTACTCTCCGTTGTAACTGGTGTTCTCTTGCATACAGTGGTTTACTTTTCAGTCCCAACAGAATGGACGCCCAGACAGCAGTGTCCCCGCTAGAAATCAGGTGGGGCGATCGTCAGACCAAAGTTTTTGTTTGCCCGGCTTTTCGCGTTCACATTCGAGTTTGTCATTGGATTCTGTCACTGATGATGAATTCGAGAGTGAATCCGAGACGTCAGGTCAATAAACTCCTTGTTCCCTCTGCCCGTCTCTTCCCTAGAACTTGCCTCTACGCTTTTCCCAGCAAGTAGTTCTGTTCTGCGAACCATGTCAAAGGGAGTACCGGTTAGTTTGCAAGATCGATTCAGCGGCAGAACATTTGGCCCGAACTGAGGGTCGGTAGTCGATCCCTTGCAGCAATACGCATTTCGACTGTGTGAGCTGCCCACTTTTTAGAGTTTGCGTTAAGAATTTTTATCTTGTGAATTTCAACTCTTCACAATGAAGATCCGCTTTAAGTGAATGAACAGTCAGTTACTTTAGAATGTGGTGTCAGCTATCTCTTTGTCTCCCTGCTCTGTGTCAGGCCTCGAGATAGTGATAGGGCAACGAATTGTTTACTACGTGTGAAATGAGAGCACGTGAGCGGGCGAGTACAAGGGGGGGGGATATTACCAGCCGTTATTTGTTGTCAAATCCTCAGAATGGATCGCCTAGTCAGTTTCGCAGCCGTGAATATAATGGCCAACGACGAGGGCAAAACAAGCTGTACATTTACCAGAGCCCAGACCTCTGATGAGAATTCAGTCAACCGGTGTTTCGGCCTCCCGTCTGCACAAATAACTATGCGCATATACCCTCGAGCTTGTACCAACAGCTGTTGACTGGCTAGACTGTCCTTACCTAATACTTGTCTTGGTTCTGTAGATCTTCTGGGCGATGGACTCCCCCTTAGGAATTAGAAAGCTCAGACAAGAGGACGAGTGGTCCCGCTGCATATTCACTCTCTGCTTCCCCCTACCGCTACCCTGAACGGTTATTTAAAAAAAAACAGACAGCAACTACATCGAATGCATTTGAAAGCGTTTATTCCGCCGATGTCTTATTGGAGAAAAGTTGCTGACTCGAAAAGAAAGTTATAAAAAGCCTAATGATTGCGGCCCACAAGCATAATTGGAACACTAGCGGAATGACGACTCATTCTCGTTTTCTAACTAAGCTTCGGACATAGGGTAGGTGGGCCAACTCATGAAATCACAACTGAAATTCCGAACTTCGTTTCCGTTTCGAAAATATTAATTAAGTAGGGTTGTAAAAAATCATTGTGCGGCATAATTCGATGATATTTCAGCCAACCCAGAGCGCCGGCTTTCGAACAAACGTCCTTTCGTCTGCATCCAAAAACCGTACTCCGTAAAAATGACAACTTAAATAGCATGCATTTTTCTCATTGATTTGCAATGCCCTTACAAAGTCAAGTATATTTCATGGAAAACATGCATCAAAATGTTCATTCTTTTGCTCACTCGGTAGTAAATTGCGTCTTCTTTCAAATTTGTACTCGAAAGAGGGGTATAATTTGGTTTTAAAAAAGTTTCTAATTGCGAGATTCTTTAATACCGCGAATTGGCTCTTTATAAAACGTCATATCTCTGCATTTACCAATGTGGCTTGTAAAGGTAACAATGTGATTCAAATCCACTGCTTAATTATATGACCTTATATGGTTTCCTCTTAATACGATAGAGAAATTTTTGGTTTTGCGTAAGCGGAAAGTATACGGCCTGTAGTTTGGGAACCCTGAATGCAAGTGTAACGGCAGGTTGGGTTTAAAATTATTCGGGAATTCAAAAAGTTTTATAAAACCAAATTATACCCTTCCTTCGAGTGTAACTCTGAAATAAGACGTAATCTTCTACTGAATGAGCAAAAGAATGAATATTTTTATGCATGCTTGACATGAAATATAATTGAATTTTTAAGGTCATCGAAAATTAATAAAAAATGCGTGCTACTTAAGTAGTCATTTTTACAGAGCATAAATTTGCATGCAGCCGGAAAGAAGTTCATTAGAAAGGCACCCTAAGGCAATCAGATTATTATAGAATTATGCTGCAGGACGATTAGTTTTACAACCCTACTTGATTAATTTGTTCGAATAGAAAACGAATTTCGAAATTTCAATTGACATTTCATGAGTTAGCCAACTTACTTTAATTAAAAAAGTAGAACAGTCTCGAACACCGTGTAACCCACTCAAAAATGTGTACTCTATCTGATGTGTATTCTGACCATAAATACACATGTTCTCTTTGGTGACTAGCTTTTTTCATATTTCTTACATACTCCACCCCCAGTTAGACCGTTTTAGTAATGTCATATATCTAGTTTGAATACACAAACCAGAACCTGACATTAATTAAATAGCTAATTGGGCAGGTTTGCGCTGTCTATCCAGGTCTGCAGACTTTAGACACAGAATTTGTTCAGCCTCTCGCCATTCCCCTTTTATGCCTATCATGACTCAGGCTCTTCTTGTAGGCCAAATATCCGCTGCTCATCTTCGGCCACATTTTTTTAAATGAGAGCATTGATCTAGTCACGGGGTTATTCTTTCCAGAAGTGCATTTGGTTGTGTAAAGAACCTTCAGGGACATCTAGTTGTCTGTCCGGCACTGTCATCCACGAAATGCACAGATGGGAATGGGAGGGCGAACTATCCGAAGAAGATGAGTCTTGGCAAACCAGGTTGCCATTTTGGTCATTTCTACTGACCTATATTGGATGCTTACGCCTCTTGGACACAACTCCAGGGACATTCTACTACTGGACCTTTATGGAAATGGCCCAGTTAGGAGCTTCATTTCAAAATGCCAGGACATTTGCCCACACGGGGGCGGGCAGAGTTTCCTGAAGTATTTTCTTATGAAGTACTCAGCTGTCACCGTTCCCATAATCTGCACTTGGTCCTGCGAAACCGCCCCTGAGAACTTAATTATTTATTCAAACTGTTTTCCCAGAATGGATATCCTAGATATTTTGTACCTCGATGCATGAGAGAGCAGGAGTCAAAATAAAAAGAAAAAGACAAGACGCTCAAGCCAAAAACTGGCGAACACTTCCGTACGTTAAGACTGTGTCCGAACCAGTTGAAAGTCACCTGAGGAAGCACCAAATGCATGTGGCACACAAACCGACAATACACTTCGCAAACAGCTCGTACACCCGAGGATAGACTTGGCTATTTTGATAAAAAAGAAGTCGTCTCGGTATACCATGCGACGCTTGCGATGAAGTTTACTGTGGTCAAACTGGAAAATCTGCCGCTAAACGCATGCACGAAAGTCAATTAACAGCAAAAATGCGAAACCACTTGTCCCAAGCTGCCATGCATACACTGGCAACTGAACATAGATTTGCCTTGGACAAGACTCGTATTATAGATGTCTGTTCATCTAAGAAAGACCGAGAATTTTTAGGGGCCATGCATTCCAACAAACCACATGGAATTAGGCGACGTGCACAAAAATCTCAAAGAAATGTGGAAGCGGAGATAGCCGATCAGAACGCGATGCTAACCCTCTGTAAAGGCCGACTGGTAGGAGTTACAGTCCAATACCGATTTTTAGCATGTTTAAATTTTTTACTGTTGTGAGCACTTGCTTCGCGTCTGAGGACGACTCTGGGAACCGCAGTCGAAAATTTATGAAATAAACTTTATTATCTTTCCCAAAGGATTTATTTCCTCTTTCAGCACAGAGAGCCCCAACCGTTCTATCTTCCCTCCATCCGCCCCAAAACTTACCATAACTCGGTGCCCACCTCTCTCACGCACCAGCTGTCTGTCTGTCGCTGTCCGTCCTGACTTGCCAACCGATCTAGTCTGTCGATCTCACTTTCTCCTCAGCTCATTTCGTCTGACGACGGTTTGGTGTCACCAACTTGAAAATTCACGAGTGCTACTCGATTTTCCGAAGAGCCTACTCTTATTCTCCTTATATCGTCTCGGAATTCACACTACGTCAGTTATTCTGTGTACACATATTTTGTACCTATGTCGGGAGTACGGTATAATACGTTCGCCATATATGTATATCAAGCAAAAAAAATTCCTCGGTGCAGGACATGGAATTAAGCCTCTGGGACATGACTTTTTATGGTCCGACCCGAAATTTCAATGAACATTCGACTCGAAGACAATCAACTATTGTGTCGGGAGTAGTGTATAATACGTAATACTATTCTACCTATATATATGTACTGGAAGGCAGGCATCCCAAGCGTCATAATTTAAAGGTGACAGGTTCTTTGGGAAAAAGTCAGAACTTTGTTAGTAAATTTTCGAAAATGGTTCCCCAGCTCGTCCTCAGACAACTGGGTCATGTACAAAAACAGTTAACTATTTCACCTGTATCGGACGAGGGATTCCGCGGTTGGCCAAAGTGTGCACCAATGCATGGGAGAACACGCGCATTGTTGGCGCCTGCCCTATAAGGAGAGGCCGTAAATTCCTGGACGCAATGCACTCTGATGAGGCATGCATCAATCCGCATACTTACTGAGCCCGCATTTGTTCTTCCGCAGAATTCAACGCTTTTTCCCTGGTATGCCCGATGATTACTCATCTAGCTATTCTTCAAATGAGTGTGAAGTGAAGGCACCCTGTCGATCATCACCGGGTGCAAATATGGAGCCTGCCACGGACGCCCAACCGTTCCGTTAGTTCGAAAAGACGTACTCGTATGTCATAAGTAGGACCTATTTACTCCACCGCAACCATTTCTGGCAAAGTATGTCGCTAAAATATTGGAGTGAGAGACTGGTAGGGAGCGAAGGCGAAGGGGATAGAGCCGAGATCCATGTAACTATCCAGTGTACAGATCGTTCTTCGAATACACCTGTTTGTTTTGAGGAATAACATGGTGTGACGATACAAGCAGCTGTCAGGATCCAAATAATTTGGCAAGCTGCGTCTAAAATATTCTGAATATTGCTAAGAGAGGCTCAGTGAGGCCGATAGACCACATTTACACAGTAGAATATGAACTGTCTTTCGAGGCATATTCGAGTCAAAGCGCTTGGGGTAACGATCTATATGCAAGTGTTACTCCGATAAACAAAGAACATTCAAACGCAAATAAACTCATAATCCGAGTTGGCACATTATCGAAACTTCCTAGGTGAAAAAACACCAAATCTGCAAATGCTATGATATGTAGAAAAACCTGGGTGTCCCAGGTATACGGCTAATTTTAAATTTCTTCGAGGTAGAGCGCGGATTACGAGTGGCCTTGCATTAAATTCAGGGGGGGATTAGGGTTTAGGGTTAGGATCAACGTTAGGGCTACAGCTAAAGTCAGGGCCTGAAAATAGTTATCTCCAGGAATTGAGCGCGGAGCCGTCCACAGTACGGAGTCATATATTCTCCTGTCCGACCGTCTTTAAAGCCGAAATATGCTCTTCCCTTGATTAAAAAAATGAACCCACTTCCCACACAATGATCATGTGAGGTGGTAAGTTCTGCGAATCACTCCTGAAAAAAATTAAGTGAATTCAGTCAAGCACTTCAAGTTAATGGAAGAACGTACAATGAATGAGCACTTATTTTTTCCCCAAGGGTATTTTTCCTGCTTAAACGAAAGATTCTTCAGGTGACATATAACTTGACATGGCGTATAAATAGCCTTAAGCTTATGTTTACTGTTGGTCAATGCTGAGGCCTCCTTTGAATAATATTTACTATTTGGAAGCGAATACGATCAGAATACCATTATGGACAAAGACAAAGGAAACTGGGGTGACTATTTCTGGCCTACCAGTCATCATCAGCCAGTCACACACACAGCCCCGAATAATGAAACCACCGACATTAGAACGCGCGACCTGTTAGTTATAAGCCCAACGCCCCTAACCACTGAGCCATGGGCTCGTTGTCCTGTCGGTTACAATCGGACGCTCAGAAGCTCCAGAGGTTGCAACCACGCGGTTGGACACAACTGTCTGACTACGGCCAACAGGTCAGAAATAAATATTCCAGTCTCCCTTGTCTTTGTTGGTAGTGTCATTCAGCCTGTATTACGTGCCGCTGTGCGGTAGCTGGCAGTGCTCGAGAGAGAGAGCCCATAAGGCACAACGGAATGCGTGAGTTCCGTAAGAATGATCGGTAAGCGCCTCCTACCATTGTATTTTCCCGATCGAAACCTACAGGGCAACGGGCTCGTGACCCAGTGTTTAAAGGCGTGGACTTCTAACTAGCAGGCGACGAGTTCGAGCCCCAGGCGTTCCACGTTTCGGGATAGGGCATGGCTGACTGACGACGTCTAACGAGCCAGAAATGAACATTCCAGTCTCCCTTGTCTTTGTCGGTAATGTCATTCAGCCTGTATTACGCGCCGCTGTGCGGCTGCTGGCGGTGCTCGATAAAATGGACCAAGGTACAACGGGGCGAGTGGGTTCCGTAACGCGATCATCGCTTCACGCCCTCCACCATTCCAGCGAATGTTTCAGTGGCTTATACTCGCGCTGAATATAAGCAAGACGACGACAAATTAAATTCGCTGATTACTCCTCGTTCTACATCACGTTGGGACTCCACTAAAGGCGTCAGTGTGCCTTGGAACCGTTGCCCTGTTAGTTGCTATCGGGAATGTAATTAATCGTGAGAAGGACGTTCACCGATCAGGTTATGTGACAGACTCTTCCCGTTTCGCCTCGGGACTTTGCAGGCAGTCGTACAGTGACGGGCATTGATGCATCAATACCGGTACGGCCTAAAAATGAACACACCTGTCTCCTCTGTGTTTCTCGGTATTTCCTCCCTGCATCACTACTAGCTTCTACGCGACTACTTTCGAGGGCTCTATATTGAGTCCCATGAGACTTCCCAGCATAACAACTACTGTCTCGAAAATCTTTTGGTCAAACACGGGAAGGATAATCCCCCGCACTAAAGGCGGTCTCGCGTTAAATTCCCGGAAGGTACCTACTCCTGCCTTCTAACTCCAGCCCTAACATAAGCCCTTACCCTCCTAGCCCTGACTCTAACGGGAGTCCATATTTCCGCGCCTTCCCCATTTTATCTTCTACTCGCCTTACTATTTTTGACAGTACCTGGGGGAAAAGTGACCAAAGGAATGTATACCAGACGCCGCGAGGGGAACGCTGAGGACCCAGCTGTGGGCTGGGCCGTGTACTTCGCAGCTGTCTCGCGCAACCACTGAAAATCATCGCAACGGTCGTCCGCACCCGAAAGTCACACTGGATTCTGGGGTCTGTGAACTGTGCACTGTTGGTTTATTGAACTCGGTAGTCACCATGCCCAAATGCTCTCAGGACATTTTGTACCGAGCCTGCTAAAGTCTGCTCTGAAGGCGATATAGCAGATTCAATTGATTGCTTTAAGTAGTTAGTGCTGTTGATGAATGGGAGAGGAAGTAGGACAGTAAGGTCGAGTCTAGGGAATACAGCCTCACAGCAAATCGGCGTATTCCTCATTCTAATAAATCTGACGAACTTTAGTCTATCGCGACGCGTCAAGAGTTGCTGTTTAGAAGGTCAACAACCGACGGGATAGCTCGGATCTCATGGAAATATTTTGAAGGACCTGGAGTCAGGCTGCGCTGATTTCTTCTCACTGTACCCTTTACGGCATTCTGACTCATGTGAGGCCCGGTCGTCCTCGCTGTAACTCGATACACGTAACAGTAGCCGGACGTTATGTGGTACGCTTAGACGGGCCGCCTAGCTCTCCCTAGAGGAAAGTGCAGCTGCTGGAACAGAGGTTTGTTGGCATGTCGTTTCGGATTCTCGCTCGAACAGATCCTCAGAGACGGTTCCAGACTAGGGTGATGAAGGCACAAAGAGAGCTGTTGGAGGTAGTTGATGCAAGGATCGCTTGTTAGTCCGCCTCCGATTTGACAATTGCTGTGATTTCATCACAGTCGCTGATTCTTAGAGTGATAATTACTCGACAGTTTGGATAGTTGGTACTAGAACTGCTGACTGCGGTACCCTCCCCGCCTGACCAACTGATTTGTCCAGGCAATGTCTCCGTACAGAATATGGGGCGAGGGGGTCATTGCGCTTGTCGATCAACTTCGGGTCGGGGAACCATGACTCAAACAACTTACCCATTTTTTTCCATCGTCTGTCTAGCTTTGCCGTTGCAAAACATAATCAGCGTGAGGTGTAGGTGGGAAAAGTGATGTGTGAAAAAGGCAACCACACCGCAATCCCCAATTCAAAGTTTGACCTGCAAGATCTCAGACCTCCACAAGCCCGCCAAACGTCAGGTAAATTACATACTACATTACGTGATACAACGGAATATAGCTTGGATTTTAGCAATGGCATGATCCTCCGACTGGAAGAAATTCGAGTTCTGGACGAAAATATCACCGTTGAGCTTGACAGATGGAACTGTGAAATGCCATCCAGGACACGCCGTGGAAGCCGTCGTTCGCACAAGCCGTCAGCAGCAGTGCTATTTCGACAACCCATCACCTGCTGTTCGAGACAAACAGGCCTCACACAACCTGCGCCAATAACAAAACCAACGCCAATTAAGCTGTATACTTTCGATGTCGGAGCCTAGTTCAATAGGGGTCGAGGGAGCAATTAGGTGACTCGCAACGCAGATGAAACCCCCGGAGATGCCAACGCCACGATATGAAGATTTTTCGCGGTCGCAAAACCAGTCTGCAGTCCTTTAGCAAGCGCACTGTGCCACAGCCCAGTCGAGATGTAGCAGCTCTACTAGCTGAGAATTTGCATATCACGGAGGACTGGATGGAGCACTTCAGGGGTGTCTTAAATAGCCCGTTCACAATATGCGAGGAAGCCATCCACAGAATTGCTTAAGTCGACGTCACTGACGACCTCTATGGTTCATAGTCTGCTCAAGAAACAGTCAAGGCAGTGCAACCGTTGTTCCCTAGAAAGGTTTTTAAGACTCCAACGCAGGTCCGTGCTGTGGCACTGCTCCAAGAGATGTAACTATGAGCACAAACCGCCCAAGCCTTTAGGCTTACCGCCATACTCCGCATGTTCAATGGGTAGAAGAATGGACAACTATGCGATAGCAATCTAAGCATCTCCTTCTTCAGTACTGCAAACAGAATCTTCTATCTAGTCGTACCCAACCACCCGAACGTGGGTCTGAAGCAGAAACTCCTTCCAGAACCACAATGCGGATCCCCAAAACACCACGAAAATCCTGTTCGAGGTACAATATCTGCCAGAGAAAAGTTAATAAAAAGCAGACCAGGCGCTACACCACATTTCTAGACCTAATAAAAGCTTTCGACGTAGCAATTTGTGGTGAACTGTGGGAAATCTTGCTGAAATTTGAATGCTTTGACCAACTTACTCAAACGGTAAGGCAACTCCAGAACGTTATGCTAGCGCACGCCACAGGCAGCAAGAAGTCTTTGGAGCATTCACTGTAACGAACGGAACGTAGCGGGGCTGTTTATGCGTTTCCATTCTATTTAGTCTGGTGTTCTCCGCTAGGCTGATGGACACCTATAGTGAAAAGCGGCCGGATCTCAACATCGACAACGGTCCCAACAGAAAACTGCTCAGAACTCGTCATCTGAGAGCATCTTCGACAGTATCCAAGGCCAGCGTATACGACCTTCTGTTCACAGATGACCCTGCTCGCACCATCTAGGGTTGACATTGCTCACAGACCGAAGGCAACCATCATACATGAGGCCGAGAGCTCCAGTGCCACGACAGGAGACACCTGATGTAGCTTTCCGGATTTGGCGCAGTTGCGGACAGGGCCGACTGTGTGAGGTAAACTGGCTGATTGCGATGAACACGAATGGCCGGACATGCAGCAGCAAGGAAGAATGACGCTAGCTCTTACGACGTGACCCATTCGACGGCATACGGCCACACATTCAATCTCGAGGAGTCTGAAATTCTCGCAAAATTTTCCAGTCGCTTGAGCCTCTAGCTGCTTACGTCACTGTACTCCGTTCCGCAGTCGATTAGCAGACGCTATGACCTCCCACCTACGTATTCCGTGCTGGAACTGCCTGGGCAAAGCGACTGTTCACGTGGGAAGAGGGACGCGGGCGACCAACAGTTCGAGTGACGACGAGGCAAATGGCCGAGTAGTCATCACGCCATGGATCAGCAACGGTGATGAAATCACCGCAGTTAACGACTCGAGGGCGAAGTAACGAACAGTATCACATCAAATATGACCTCCAGTGATGAGCGTGGCTGTTGATAATTATACTAGGCATATGATGGCATTACAACTGCGTCCTACAAATAATGGGCTCCTTGTTCCTCAAGTACCCTTATTTGAAACCGTCTCTGATGATGGGTTCGAGCGAGAATCCGAAACGTCAGGCCAATAAACTTCATGTTTCGACGATCGCATCTTCTTAACAGCTCCCCTCCCTCATTGCTGAGCACTTGTTGGAAAGTGGATAATCTATTGACCCCCAACCAGCCGGTCAGCTGTGGTTATGTAGTCCCACCTGAGGTAAACAAACCCCTGCCACCTATAAAACGGGACAGGTGGTAATAGGAGTTTTTACAGGTGGGGCCGGGGAACCCACAGGCGACGAGACCGAGTACTTGTATGCAGTTAATAGGAATGCGCAGTCATACTTTGAGTGGTTGGGAAATAGTTGCCCTAACTCCTATTCCCTAACCTCTAATCCTAACCCCTAACTCTGACACCTAACCCTAACTCCTAACGGTATTGTATCAATCAGGTGCAACTACATAACCACAGATTACCAACTAGCCTTTTACGTCCAAAATTCTGGACGCGCACCGTGGACACTGTTCCCCATGAAGTCGACTTACGTACAGAGCCTCCGGTCCGACTTGCGCAAGGTGGATTTTGTCGTAAATCTTTCCTTGTCCTGGTAATTCCTACTAGGAATCTGCTAACGGCAATAAACTGACTTTTTTGCTACAAAATCTACGCTTTTCGAGATCAGACCTCCTCGTATATCAAACAGGATTCTCGCGTCTTCTAGCCTTCACCAACTACTTCACTTCACTTGAACTATCACTTCAAGTGAGGTCTGAGCCACCATACCGTTCGGCAGCAGTTCAACATTGTCGTATCAGGCATCAACACTACCTAGCCAGCGACGAACAGAGGCATTTTTGTTAGCCAACTGATTGGGCGCAGTATTAAAAGCCTGTGCCCGCAGCCACGCCGACGACTCACGTGCATCAACTGTCTCGACGGAAGAGGACCAACGGCACGGATATGGCGACGCTGTCACAAACAGAGCAGACCCGGAAGAAATGAGGGGTTTCGTCCTCTACTCAGAGGGAGACAGTGAGAGGGAGCGCGCGAGGGAGAAAGGTACTTTGACCTGGATATATGTTTTGCATCAACCACTGCAATTAATCCACGTCAGGCGGTGCGCAGACCTTTAAAGCGGCACGCTTTTAAGAGGCATAGGAACAGGACCCGACTGTAAGTGCGTCGCAGCTTCCACCTCGGCATCGACGGGCGGCGGGGGGAGGGGGAGCAGCAGAGGCAGCAGGAGGGGTGATCGGCTGGTTGACGAGGTGGGTAGGCGATCGATGCGCGCGCTGCTTCAAGCCTACCGACGATCGCAGGAATAGAAACAGCAGGAATCCTTAACGAGTCGACTGGAAGGCAGAGGACAACAGAGATTGCGCGCCACGCATTCCCGCTCACTTTTGTCTCCCCTCTCTACCTCCGTCCTCTTCTCTTCTGGTGGAATCAGAGCTGTCATCAGCTCCCCCCTCCTGCTCTACCTTTTTACTAAGGGGTACTGGGGGGGAGGGGGGTAGGAGTGTGAGAGCGCAGGCAGCCGCTGTCTTCCCTGGGTTGTCCACCTGTCCTACGGAGTATCAACGCTGATCAAAGCGGTCTTTCAACGGGTTCCGGTAGTAGCCCGTCACTGTCTGTGGCCCGCTACGCTTTGCCCACAGCCTCTACCCTACTTTCTCCTTCTTTCCCTCCCTCCCTCCCTCCCTCCCTCCCTCCCTCTCTTTCTCCCCTGATTTCGAGAGGCGTAGAGATGGGGAAAGACTGGCATAGAGACAATGCGGTTGGAATGCTGATTATCAGCCCGCCCTGCATTACAGCAGGGTCCCAGGGAGAATATGGTGGGAGATCGAGTAAGGCAATGGGCGGAGGCAGCGCTGACAGCGGGGAGTGGTGGCGATGGTGGTGGTGGTGTTCCGCCGTCCTGATTTGGCATGACATGTTGACCTCGCAGAGACCGACGCCGCCCAATCTCTCAGCCCCTCTCCTCGTCGGTTCTCTCTCTCCAGCTCCCTCTCTCTGTTTCTGTCATGCAATCATGACGGCCTCGTGCGCGCTTCCGCGCGAGAGAGCAGCATCAAACAAACCGCCTCTCCCGTTGCCGTCGCCTTCAAACCCGTCGTTGCTCCCTCTCTCCGGTCGCACGCGCTCCCCCGCTCGGCGTCGCCGTCATCAACGCCGGCGTGCTGACAGCCGCGCAGGCGCATACGCCAGCACGCGGTGCTGACGTGATAATGTCCGCGCGCGCGCGCTCAACGCCCGTCAGGCACGGCGGGTGCAAACTCAATTGCGCGTCACTCGAGTTCAAACGCCAGGCGGCGGCTTGCCGACGAAGCCGCTACGGCGGCTGCCGCTGCCCGCCTGCCTGCTCACTTATATATCCGCAAATATCTCGCTCTGTCTGTCTGCTGGCGCCCGTCTCTACGCGTGTGTTTGTACAACAATTACCAACTTGTGAATTTAAACCTCCCGAGGAGTAATTCCTGAATCTCACGAAAGGCGACAGGGAAGTTGACGCCTTACCACACAGTCTCACTGCAGGAGACTGTGAGGATGGTAAATAAGCCTGGGGAGTGGGCTACGGGAACTCTCTTCGGCAAACACATAGTTTCAATTAATCCCCATACAGATTATTCCGTTTTCATGACTTGATTGCTGACGCGATTAGCTGGAGTGAAATTACGATGCGGGGACCGGAGCGTGATCTGGTTTTTCGAACGAGGATAGGTAGGGCCGACAAAGGAAGCATTTTTGGGGCAATGTAACTGCAAACGCGTGGGAATTTCAGATGCTAAAAGCGTCCTTCGCTTAAAAAAAGAACACCCGAGCACTCCGTCACCAACCGATCAAAAACCCTAAAAATCCTCATCTGGATAGCATTCGCGGGTCTCGGTAGTGTGCAAAAGCAGTGCTGAGGCACACTTTGGCGGGTATGGGTTGGGTATTACGTCAAGGATTAAGGGCAGACTAGGTTAGGGCTAGCTATTTCGTCTAGGAGGTTCGGAGTTACGGTCAGTCTACACTATCGATTTACACTTTCAGACTTCAGCTTTTGCAACAATCTGTCCCCAAGATTGGGGCCGTGGTTGGAAAACCTATTGTTGACGGGGGGTTTAAACACATCTTCGCTGACCCTCTTTTCCATCTTTTGAATCTTGGGCGTTCTACTCCCCTGAGATGTAGTCACTAGATGCACAGACCTCGAGGTGTTACTGGTCGTGATTTTCCTTCGAGGCTGTAGGATTCCCGTGAATATTTCACGGTTACAGTTCAGCCTTGAGGAGAACTTCTGTTTTGAAAAGCGACTGGCACTAATTTTTGGGACTGCGAAATTTCACCCCAGGTAACATTGCATGGAAAGTCTGGAGGAGCTGGAGGAAATTTTGTCAAAATAAGTTTACCAGGTACTCTTCTGAAACTTTCCGTACCCAGAATTCGTAATTACGAACACTTTTAGTGCCCAATGAATGTCAGTTGTCAATGAATCCTGCGGACAGTTGACTGAGGAATACATTTACATAGTTAGGGCGACGAAATACCAAACCAAATGATAGGCCAACACAAGCGTTTCATACATAACGATTGCACATCTGATCTAGAGAACTCTCAATGGTTCCTGGAATTCATAAGTTTGAATGGGTACGAGTCATCAATATCAAATGGAAAAATACTTGTACAGGCATCTAGTATTCTCAGAATGCGCATTAAAGTGAAATTTCGGTTGTCACGGACGACGATGTCCACTGTGTGTCCGTGAGGTGGGCGCAGGACGATGATCTGTGCATGAGTTTACAGGGATAGCAGACTTGCGAAGCATCTGCCGCACTCTCTCCTCCCGCATTCCCCTAGGCCCGCTGGCGAGACAGAGCCAGGATGACCGGAAGCGAGTTCGTACGCATGCCTTAAAGTAAAACAAAATTAATCCACTTACTTCAGTCACACTCAGGCACCTAGACAACGCGGCTGCCATCTGTTCGTTAGAGTATCTGAGACCCATTGACACGTTTCGGGTCCGTCTTTCACATCGATCCAATTTATTATTATCATCCTTCAGAAGGTGTGTTGATAACCTTCGAATGAAACTGGAATGGCCGTTTCCGGCCTATTTTCCGTCACTAACCGCTCATTCCCAGACCAGGGTCGAGAAGGCCTTAGACAATCGAACATTCGGTCCCCACACATCTGAGCAACGACCTTGCCTTCTGTCGGTTGAGATCGGGAGCATTCAAAACCGGTAACGATCAAGTGAAGGACCCCAAACACACACACACACACACGACCAGCCGAATATGCCTGTCTTGCGGGAACAGTGGTAATGGGGGTTTTATGGGCGAGGTCTATGTATGCATAGAGGAATGGCAAAATAAGTATAGATAATTGGTAAATTCGTTTTTCGGGCTGAAAGGTTTTTAATGCGTTGACATTTAGCTGCCGAAATTAAGCAGGACAATTTAAAAAAAAACAAACCTCGAGTGTCCACAACGATCGTTTCTCAACTGTCTGAGCTGAGGTCATTGTAGATAATCCACCAGACTGTCTTCAACGGTCAGCTCTGTGAGCTGAGGTCATTGTATAAGTATAGTAGGTATTTTTTGTATGCCACAGGTGCTTGAGACAGGCACCTTTGGCTGTTCGTGTGTGTGCTTGGGGTTCTTCACCCGATCGTTGCCAAACCAAGTGTAACCGGCTGCGATGAATGCGGGGGCCGCTGGTAGGGCACGGAATAAGTACCATCCTCACCATTGGTGATCTTGAGCTAAGTTCCAAAGGGTGATGAGGGTTAAGAGAGCTAGGGTTAGTATTAGGGTTAAAATTGGGACGCGGGAATAAGCACTCCTGGAATTTAGTGTAGTACGCAGGACACTTATTTCCGTGTCCAAACGAACAGCCAATTTTGGCAGGCGCGCAGTGACATAGCAACCGCAGTCTATAAATGTCGCAGCCATTGTGCAAACATTAACCTCACCCGATATAGTCTTTGGTGATGGAGTTTCATTGTGAATCCGAAACGTCGGGCGGACAAAACTCTCGAGACCGGGGCTTGACTGATGACGGAACACAATCTCGAATCAGTCACTCCAGCCTCCCTCATTTTGTCGTTATTCAGTCTGTCTTACTGGTTGTTTTGACGATATGTGTTTGACTGAGAGGAGATTTAAATACAGCAGTGGATCAGAAAGGGGACCAAAATGTTCCCTCGGATCAATGAAACACCGATTCTGCGTAATTTTGAGGTCTTTTTTATATGTAGGCAGGGAGTCTGGTGAGTATGGAGCAGTGCTAGCAAATTTAAAACTGCGGTTACGCGTGATGGTTAGAGACAGAGAGTTTTCTCATAGCAAGACCAAAGTAACATACCCTTCTTCCTATCATATACCAGTTGATTGTTCAAGTAAACTTTTCTTCCCACATCGTCTTCAGTAGTTCCCGTAGACAACGGTGTCCAAAGCAGTTTAAATTGGTGACTACCTTCCTTTAGATGTTTCAGAGGCGCAGCCCTGGCCCGTGTTAAATGAAGAAATGCCCTACGGTAAGGATATACTGTTGAATTACTCTTCTAGTCAATGAGGCAGGGCTGCAGTCAACGCATCTTGAACTGTCGCCTTCAGTTCTCACAGGCGTTAAGCCCCTGAAAGTGAGTTAATTCCATGATATATCTATGCTTATTCATCCCACTCTTAAATACTGCTCTCCGTTCTGACTCGCGCGGTCTTAGGAAGGAGTTGCCTGGTCTGAAGAGAGCTAGTAGTTTATGTGGATCTAGAGAACGTTCATGGCCCATGTCAACCAATTAGTCTACCTATGACTAAGGATTTTCGACGATGAGTCCCCGTTTTTCGGGCAGAAATCAGTGTCTATTTCGATTCAAAGAATTTGGGGAGGAGCATATGCGAACCATAAACTCCTTATTTTTCACGTAAAAATTGAAAACAGTGACAGAAATGTGTAAAATTACAATGCCAGCTGCAATCAGGCTCAATTTTCCGTAAGTAGGCATTTAAGTGGTCCATGTGCTTATACAGTTCACTCGCTTTTGTAACGCGCGTCTGTCCAACACATCTTTGAATGTCTCCACAGACAAGAAGTCTACTCCATGGTGTTACCACAAGCTTGGGTGGGGGTTGGAAACAAGGTCTCCTTTACTTAACTACTGGCGCTAATTTCAGTAGGCGTGCTACGATTAACAAACCTGGGCTTAGGATTGGAATTGGGGGTTAGGGGTTAGGAGATCAGGACTAGGACTGGGAGTTAGTGGTTCGGGGATTAGGGTTAAAATAAAGGTTCGAGTTGGGGTAAGGATTAGACTTAGGGTTAGGGTTACGATTGGCGTTTGAGATATAGTTTGGGCTAGGGTTAGTTCATATTGACCCAACTGTGAAAAACTCGGTGCCTCGGTGGGATTCGAACCCACACAGTAAGGGGAAGGCCTTAGTACAGCCAACGCTCTAACCACCTGAGCTACAAGGCCCCGCCGGACGACTCGAGTTTAATCACATTTGAGTCAAGTTACCCAAGTTACTTAGGAAATCCTGCATGGGCAGTCAACTTACTGCATCAGATTTGGTGGATTCCAGACGTTGCAGTAAGTTGGGCGGGTAACTTGACCAAAACGTGATTAAACTCGAGTCGTCCGGCGGGGGCCTCGTAGCTCAGGTGATTAGAGCGTTGGTTGTGCTAAAGCCTTCCCCTTACTGCGTGGGTTCGAATCCCACCGACGCACCGAGTTTTTCACAGTTGTCCAATATGAATTATTCAAAATCTGCCAAAACCTCTATGAACTGGAGTTAGTTGTTGGTTGTTGTTTTTTAATTTGCTTTGAAATTAACTGCGAACTTGGAGTAGATCAGTATATTTAAGGTCAATAGGCTCAGATCAAAGTTTTCATGTACGAATATTTGGGCCGAAGTCTATCAGCGGATAACCGTGTAATATTCATTAACTGCCGGCAGGCAACTAGTAGTATGCTTTAGGGTAAGGTGATCCCATACTAACAGCACAGGTAGTAGCCGAAAGCCCAAACACGCGTGTTTTGCCGATATTCTGCCGCTGCACGACACAACTGCGAGGGGTTTGACTCGTCAGTGAGTCCCCCAGCATTCTTTGTCTGCTTTCAGGTAGATATTCCAATTTACTTGTTGATCTTCGGTTTGGGATCAGCTTAATTGCTTATGGTTACGATAAGCGACATTTTCCTCAATTCCGTTTTGCCTTTAGGAGCTAGGCTTACTTTTTAAGTTAGTATTCGGTTTGCGGTTTACGAGGGTCCTAACTGATTTTTCGTCACAGTTTTTGGTGATATGTTTTACTGCCAGTTTTTAACCCACCTCCTTCAACTTCCATCTACGGCTTCCGTCTGATTGGTCACCTACATGGGCGGCCCAGTTTCGGTGACTTTAACGTGCCACCGCATTTCCATCTCCCAGATGAGGCTTCGCCCGCAACCCCGTAGGAGGCCACAAGGTAGGTGGCCCTCAGGCAAGCTGAATACCGCTTGGTCTTCTTCGTCTACCCACCCTTGCCTTCCAGTACTCAGCAGGCTACTGACCCAGCGACTGGATGACCTGCCCCCTTCTTCTGCATTACACCTTCTCTGCGTACGTCTCCTCCACCCTTAACTCTATCTTTCTCTCTCCACTCTCTATTCTTATCCCACTGTCGGAAGTCCTGCGACTAAGACGACATGCAATCACGTAGGCGGCCCAGGCCATTGGTCGTTCCCTCACTTAACCCCGTGACCCATTGTGGAGAACGGTATCCCTCTGATGCGGCAAAGCAACCCTATTTAGGGAGAGCACTGCTTTATTCAGCGAGGGGGAGGAGGCTATAAAAGGTGCCCTAAACAAGGTTGGGTTCATGACATCTGCGCGCAGACCGTGGCTCGCAGACTGCTTAACATGTGGTCGGAACCAAAACACAAGACAAAATACTCTCTCTCTCTTCCTCCTCCTTCCCGCCACCCCAGCCTACAGGCAGCTAGTGTGGGTCTGCTCGCTCTGGTGGCCTGAAATCTTATCTCCTTTTTAGACACCCCTAGGAGCCACCGGTCGGAACGAAGGGCAGCGCTGGTTATTTGGGGGGGACTGACGCACTACAATGAGGACATCGCTGTACTCAACGAGACCCGTTCCTCCGAACAAGGCTAACCGGAGAAGGTGGGTGCCGGCTACACCCTTCTCCTGGAGCGATCGCCCAAGGCAGAGCGACGTGATGTGGGCGTCGCCTTTGCCATTCGGAATAACATCGTGGGACGAGTGTCCTGTCTGCTGCAGGACATCAACGATCGCCTAATTATCTTCCTCCTACTTCTCCGGGAAGGCATATTTGTCACCATCATCACCGTCTACGCTTCCCCGTTGACCAGCTCTGACCGTTGTGTTGACCGCAACGACGACGATGACGACCACCACCATAACGACCTCACACGCTCCACCCACCGATGGGACCGCGTCCGACATCCAACCTAAAACATCACCAACATCCCCATCGCCATCGATGTGGACTCGATTCATGTCTGTCCTCATTGCGATCGCACATTCACCTCACGCACTGACAGACCAGTGCCTTGAGCACCAACTTACACTTGCCGAATCTGCCTCAGCGGCTCCCGACACATTCAGCCACTGCGCGGGCCTTTTCGGTCCCATGCATATTCACGACAGCCACCGAACAAACGCTTCTAACTCTCTCGTATGCCCTAACAATTATTACAAGCTACGGTATTGTACCGACATTTAACTTTCAGACCATCAGCATGTATGAAAGGCATGCCATTCTAGAACACATCAGCCATATAGTTCCCGAACAAACTCAACAGAAAGTGTCGGTCAAGTTTTGTTCGGAACATCAGTCCCCCGAATGTTTTCGGACTTTTAGGTGGTTTCTTATTGGCCGAACGTGCTCAACAAGAGTAAAACAACACTGGTTAAGGAAAGGAACAGTGTGCGATTCTTCCCGGAAATTCGAAAAGACTGTGCGTTCGAAAACAAGGTTTAGCATATCGCATGGATAATATGGGGATTTATGATCACCGCCGAGATAAAACGTAATCCGTAGCTCTGTGACAAGGTTTTTTGTTCAGCCGGAGGTTGAAGAATGGATGGGAATGTTCCTGAATAAGAAATTATTCTAGTACCCTAGCCGATCCTTCAATTCACATGTTACTACGCCAATGGCATTGCGGACACATTCTAGACCTTTTCGAAAATGTTGGTCAAGTTACCACGTAGACTTTAGAACGAAACGTCCGATAGACCTGACATGTCATTATTATCGGTAATAAAGCTGTGAGAAATGGAGAACTGCAGTGGCCCAATACAAGCAAAAAGCTTTCGTCTAGTCAGCACAAAGATTCAACCACCCAGAATTTGCCTTGGCTACAATGAACGAGTCAAGGGAAAAAATCGAACGTGTGTAACAGGTATTGCCTAGGGAATATGTGGGCAGGAGGTTTTAAAAATTACTAACACGACACTGGAGCGTAGAGAACTTATCTAACATAAACTTACTGTCCAAACCGATGCAACTGCCATTATTGTTGACACCGTTAATACAGTGACTGCCTGTACATCTAGCAATATTATATCTACTCTGGCTACTATTCCTATTTACTAATTCTATGAACGCTAGCATTATCATCACTATCGCTATCATTTCTGCCGACAACAGTACTACCAAGTCACAGTCTCTATTTTATGAAACGGAACGGAGTATGCCTAGGATTAGTACCGTCATTGCTACCAACTTCTACTATGGGCCCTGATCATCCCTCGGGAGCAGTCGCCCGTTCCCCTGCCAGCACCAGCCCCGCCTGGCCCCCTCAATAATGGCGGGGCTAGATGGGGCCATGAGGGGGCTAGGCGGGGCTGTGGAGGGGCATGCAACGCGATAGCCCCGCCTGGCCCCGCCAGCGAAAAAAAATGCGCAGGGGACGCCACATCCCCGCCCACTTTTGGCACTACTTTAAAATATCGTCCCGTATGGCGAGTCCCCTGAGGCGCAGTGCCTCACTGTTCCCACATGCTACACGTCGAAACCCACCCTGCGCACGTAGAGTACTACGGTATTACATAGTACTCACAGTGACCCCGCCGTAAATGTACCCACTAATCAGCAGCCAATATCAAATACACGCGACGCCAATTCATGTGAATGAGTTATTTATTGTATAAACGAAAAAGGAATTGGGAAATATGTACAATCATAATAAATGTCAGTGCCAGTATATACATGGACTTCAACATATGTTATGCCATTCAGTTGGGCGTTCCAGAAGTCCCCGCATCGACGGCTGGTTCCTATAATTGAAAAAAAACAATTGTTTGGAAAACATATGGTCGACGGAAGGGAAGTAATACTTTAAAATTTAAATGACAATTTTCACGCTAATTAAGTTTACTGCAGCAGCATGAATATTTAACCTTAAATATGTAAATTTCATTGATTGCCATTACCGTGTCTTCAGATGGAGGCAGTGTGGGGCAACTTGTATCATAGCTAGTCCCTCCAATTGCCTCCCGGGGTTTAGCCCGGCCGCCATACCGGTCCCTCGATCCATGAAACCAATCAATGACAGTCTTGCGAACCATTTCGTGGCCTCAATCACCAAAGATAGGGTTCAAGCGAATGGCATCTGAAGTGTTAACAAATGAGGAAAACTTACCACACCGGAGTGCATATAATGGACTACCGACAAAGGATTGTTTTCCCACTGAGCCACTCCAACAGTAGTCACGGCAAAGGGGTGGTCCTAGCAATTTACTGAGGATATTCCTCACAAACTCCTTGTTGTTACGCCCGCCAACTGAAACAAGTTGTTTCATCTATAACTCATGGAGAGTAAATAAAGCTGCATATTTACATACCACTTCTTCCCGAAAATCGGCATCACGGTTTAGCTTCCCTTCGAAGTCTTCGTAGGCGTCCTTCGTGCCTAGCGGCAAGGGCAGTGCGATAGGTCTTTGAACGACAAGGACGGTGGAGGCATGTATTTGTCCAAGTTTTTCAACCATGAGGGCTCAATTTTGTCGAAATTCCTCATGATGGACCGTCTGATTATGGACTAATTTGTCTAATTTTTTACTAAACAAACCTAATCCAACGGCATACAACATGTCCTTACCGCACAGATTTCAATTCCCTTTGTACTGACTTTAATAGTTCACTCTGCGCCACAGAAGCAACCTTTTCCGTTTGCAGTCTGAAATGGACAGTAAATATAGCCTGCTTACTGAAGTGAGGGGACTACTGAAGGTGAAAACCTGCCCCATCCGGCCGAGGAAGTAGGTATGTTTTCTTCAAGTTTTGGCCTACAAACCCTCAGACTTACTGCTATTTACTGAGGATCCTCTTTAACAATTTTAATGTTCAAGTTCTTTTGTATTATTTAAAAATCAACTTACCCAGGTCTCCCTGCCGTTTGTCCGATTCATGCTGGTTGTTTAATCTGATGGTGTACCTAAACTGGCATCAAGTACATTATTGTTCTTAGTAGGAAGGAGGAGGAAGAAGAAGTTCGATCGCCTGAACCATTTCCTTATTCGTCTCTTCTGGAGTTTACATTCTCCATTACAGGCGGTACAGTCTGTAGTTTCTTAAATGTCTTTAGTAAGTCGTTCTATGCAGCTTTCATGTTTATCCTGCCTTAGTCGCAGGAGTGGACAAGACAGCTGCAAACTCAGCGCCTTTACTCAGAGCAAACGTGACATCCATGTGGCTGACTTCTCACGAGTGCGATGGCACTGAACATTCTTTTCCGCCGTCGTAAATGCAGTGGGAATAACAGGCAGTCGTACAGAAGCTAGAAAAATGAGTATTTACGACGATTATTGCTGTCAATCTCCCTAAGGTGTGGGACAATGAAGCTTTGAAGTTGTTGTCAGATGGAGGCTATTCTCGGCGCTGACAGATGTCAGAGCGCAAAGAACTCTAGGAAAGAGACGGCCTTACAGTGTAATAATCACCACACTCCCTCCGTGAGTCAACGAAGTCCCGCGTTCAGATTGGCAGGAATATGTCCTAAAGTCGCCTGGGTTAATTACTCTTCCGAATAGGCGCGCGGTGCATTTATAAGACCTTAAATATATCAAGATATCTGTGGTTAATTTTTTGCTTGGAGAGGTGCTTTGTATGAGTACTTCCAACAGTTTCTCGACTGTCTTCTCCTCTACCATTCTTTGAGTAATTCATTAACTTCATTCGTTCAAAATGTCCCAGTGATCTCATCTTCATCTTCTGAACTGCTGCCTGGGACTCACCTGTTCGCTTCTATCAGCAATATCGACATAGTAGTTGTGAGGGTAGCCGTAAAAGCGAACAGTGCTTTCCTCAACACTGACAGTACAAAGAAGGAGACAACGTCATGTTGATGGTGGTAACGAGTGACGAGGTTAGCCGCTGTCGCATGAGATGATTGCCGTCCTGGCACAAGCATGATTTTCTTAATATTGTGAGACAGTTTCACTGCATGGGACTCGCTCTACCTTCGTACTCCAATGGCATTGTCATAGCGGGAGAAAGGTCCAAAGAGCCCAGGTGGCGTAGGCTCAGCAGATTACAAAGTTTAAAATCTGCACACGCGCCTCGCCCACGAATTGTTCTCATTTGCCAGGACCAGTTCAAGGGCCGTCAGTGAGAGGTGTCATAAAGGCCGCAGGGAAAAGGGGCCGCCACCAAATTAGTCGTCATTACAAAAAAGAATGACTTAGCTCGTTAGCTAGGAGCCTTCCGAGTCATGATTTCGGGCGCATCTCGGTAGTCCTGAGAATGCCAGACTTATTATTATTATGCAGAAGGGATTTTTTCAGAATTCCTTTGCAGAGTTCTCCTTTAACTCAGCATTGACCTACCAGAGCCTGCTAGATGATTGCTAGTGTAATACAGAGCGTGCATTTGCAAATATTACACGTTGCTCTTCGTTACTAGAGTATCCAGACACTGTTTGATTGATGCTTGAAAGGCAGATGACCAGAAAGTTTCTTGCATTGGCTATGGGTGTGAGAACGGTGGGGGCTTAAATGACAGGAGCAACTTTAACGATTGTTATCTAAGAGAAAAAAGTAACTGAGTAGAGCCATGCGATAGGTGGGAGCTCATCTGCAGTCTGACCACGGATGGATTGAGCAAAGGTTATTGGGGATGGGGTGGTCTAATATATGACCGTTCAGTTCTGCAGCGTTGGATTTCTACGTGAAAGGCAAGGTCGGCGTTTTACTGAAATATGCAACTGTAATGTACAACAACTGACACTATGCGTAATTGTTGCTGCTGGTGGTGGTTGGGCGCTGTTTTGCCTTCTCACGACGTTCCTGTTGCGGTGTAGTATGTGTTATATCAGCAGCAGCAATGCAAATCAGTCCTTCGACAGACCTTTTTAGTCGCCCTATCCCCCCGTGCCGACTAAGCTCGAAACAGCCCTGCCCTTCGTAAACAAGCTTAATCCCACGAAACGACAATTCAGAACCATTTGGCTCGACCATGACGAAGTACATAAAATCTGTCTCGCTGGGGTGTCCAAGCCAGCAAATCTGAAGATCTTGCGGGGCGCCGCCGTGGAGCCTGGTCCAGTGGGTCAGGCGAGAAAACGCGTGGAATGGCCACAACGCATGAGTGCCTTACAGGCTATTCTTCTGGAACGAAAGCGAGACGACATGGCTTCTAGGATCAGCTGCTTCAAGGCGGAGAGCGGCGCCGAGGAGATCCAGCTGGAGGCTCACCGCAAGCAAATTCGTAAGCATTTTTCTCACTTGTCGTCAAGGGCATAGTGCGAAGTCATCTGAACAGTAGGACTGGGCTGCCCCATCGGAATTCTCACTATACACACATTTATAGTTCATTATTTTTTGAATAAACACATGTAGTTTTCGGTATCCTCATAGTGTCTTAGCACCGCACTTGGACGAAATGCCGATTCAAATTTTCATTCTGCTGACGATGCGCGCAGACGTACCTTTCTGAGATACCCGTGCCAAACTTTTCTGGTCATACTTAACTCGGTCGAAACTTGGGGTTTCGTCATTAACAACAAGCCGATGACTTACATTTAAAGTCATCCCTCATACCGTCTCCATATTTATATTGAAGCTGGTAAGAACGTCCACCACGTTGATCTGCTTGTCCGATATGAAGAAAAAATTCACTAAGCCGATTGTTACAGCCAGCTGGGTGCAAGACCAGAAGTCTTACCTTGAATACTTATACTCTATGCGTTTAAAAATCCTACAAGACCATTGGTATTCTTCACTTTCTCTGTCCATCACCACGATTTTCTGTCAGTCTAAGTAACTGCGCGACAGGATCTGGCAGTGAGATCACTTTTTCATGCCTTTGTTGCAGAACATGAAACTGCCCCTTGCGGCATCACTAGGGTTTTGCAAGCCTTATGGAAACGGGCCATCCAGAATTAAGTGGTCATCCGATAAGCCGTGCTCGACCGGACAGCGACTACGTGGAGCGGCTTAAAGTAGGGGTGGTCTTCTGTAGTTCATGGGTTTGAAGGTGGATGTCTTCATCCACCCTCCGGCCCACGGGCGTGACCCTCCAGAACTGTGCCAGATGGCGACGAATGAAGACGGCGGTCTCGACGGAACGCAAAATAATTATTCGGTGCTCCAACTGAGATTACTTTGACTTGGCTACCACACAGCAGTAACTCTCTCTCTGATATTGACACTGGAACCGTACGTGCAGAAATACTTAATGCATTTCTGGGATATTTTTCCCGGTGTCGAAATTCGTCAGGAAATGAGTCCAACAAAGCACAGTTTAAGTGACTGCGCAGCCGGCTGGCGGCCAACTACAGCCTAGAAAAACAGATGCTTAAAATCCTTCAAAATCCCAAGTCATTCAAGTCCTTCAAGACCTACAAACGACTGAGTCGTTTTTGGATAAACTTCATACAATTTGTCAAATTTTAAATGTTTCTTTTCATCCACTGAGTTGTAACTGCTCATTATACCTCGTCATATAGAATTCGAAGTGTTCGCTAAGTCCTCGAGAGCGAACGTATACCTGTTCTCCTAGTCAAATCTTTATGGAATCTTAACAGTTTAACGGCAATATCAGGATCAGCGCTGACATCGCCCTAGAAAATAAATTTGGTGGGATGACCTCAGCATCCAAAATACGCGCCCGTTTTGTTTTACTCTTCCAACCAAGGACCAACAAAGCGCGCGAAAGGAGTATTCATCACGGAAAGTGCAGGGTGCGAAGATGGACCTTGTGTTGGATGCGCACTTGACCTGATCAAGGTAAAACACCTTGAAAACAAGCCTGCGAACTTAATAGTGCATATGCAGCAGACCGTTTATGACGAAAAGGAGGTTGCCAGTGTTAGAGTCAAAAAACGAAGCGCAGAACAGAAAAGAAGCGAAAATATCGTTTCAGGAACGGCTTGTGACGCGGATAGCGACTCAGTAAGTGCACACGCAGCTGTCGGTAAGAGCAGAATGACGGTTGCGAATCCAATGATAAAAGCGGACCCTATTTCTACGCAAGGCGGCCTAAGTGATGACACAAAAATATTGCAATTCGTTGGAGCCACCTCACCTGCTCCTCTTGCTGGAAGTTATATCTTGCCGAAGGATGATATAACTAAGTTGCCCAATCTACCGTTTCTCTCTTGTCCTCACAACCACCTTGAATGCTCTATCGAGCACATATTAGAAAGCGGAAACCGGAACTCGTTGGTAGGGGAGATGGGAAAACGTCATAACGGAAACTTGAACTCACAACCAGCCCTAATGGACTCCTTTGAACAGGTAGTCGACAGCAAAAATTTGAACTCAAATGAGGACTCCGTAAATCGTCCTCGTCGTAATACGTAGAATTCCGCGGAAAGGCAAAATAAAGAGTACCAGGACTGCCAACAGTGTCTGGTTGTTCAGAGCTTGTCTGAATCGAATGATGTCCGAACCGGATTCTCTCTGATGTTCCTTCGTTTTCTGAGCTCCTCTTCGGTCATTCTTTCCCCGCACAAGGGATTGTTTCTCGGTCACGATTACTTCCGTAGACGAACAACCGTCTTACTCATGGGTCGATGCAATAATGGAAGCCGTATTTACATATGTTCTGTTTGTTTTCTGAAGTGCTAACATCGTTTTCTCTCTATTTTCGGGTGAATAGTGAGGAAGTTTAATCAATCTTTCCACCTCAGATTTTGAGTCTTCTTTCTTTCTTTCTTTCTTCTTCTTCTTCTTCTTCTTCTTCTTCTTCTTCTTCTTCTTCGTCTTCTACATTTATAAGAATTTCTGAAGAAGTCTGAAAAGTGCAGCACAAGTTTCGTCTCCGTATTTAGCGTCCAGTAAACTTATTAAACTCTTTGCGGGTTTCGCAGGAGGTGATTTGATAGCCTTATACATATTCTACATTTTTTAGACTGTTTGCTGAGCGTCATCGGTTCAGCAGTATCAATATTTTCGGCGTCACTCTGATGACGTGGATCAATTCTGACGCGAGGCGAACTTTCTACAGAATGTCGCCAGGACATTTGTTCGACTATCCTTATTAAGGGAATAAACTTGGGACGTTTTTAACGGCATGAGAAAAGGTATTTGGCCAGGCGAACGCTATGAAGTAAATAACAGACATCTCAGTCGGTCTTGGATTTGAGGAATCTCACGGGGCTGTTGACATAGAAATAGCCAGAAGGAAATTGGTTTTTCTAATGAAAGTCCTGATGTAGTCCTGTGGGGCTCGACCTATTTCTATGACAATTCAGCCTTGTAACCCCAGCGGACCGTTGGAGCGTCCAGAAGACAGAAATCTACAAAATATGAATCCCTCGGAGGACAAAAATTGCACATCGAATTCGAAGGACACGCATCTTTTTTCGCTGAGAGTGCTATTCACCGGGGTTCAGTATTGAGACCCACTTTGTTCCTAATATAAGTGGACGATTGTGCAAGAAGTTTAGACTGCGAAACAGCAAGGTTTGCTGATTATATGGAAATACGGAGTGTAATTCAGGAACTTACCAACAAAAATGGACTGAAGATTAGCATAAATCGGTTGGAGGCGTGGCCGATAAGCGTATCATATTTCCCTAGGCAACCCAGCCAGGTCCGCTATTTCTGACGACACATCTTTACAGGGCGTCAAAGCTCGAAAGGGATGAACTCTTTAAAACCTCCCGCTTATTGTTCGAAAGTTACAAGAGCGATATATCCGTACTGTACGCCGCCGAGCGAGCCTTTACGAATTTTGGCAAAGACATCTTCCGCAAGACCCTCAGGACATTTGTGCGGCCGCACTTGGAGTGCAACATACAAGTCTGGAGGCCACGGACGGTTCAAGATAGAAATTGTCTTGGAAGAGTCCAGAAGTGAGCTACGAATATGGTTAGGGTTGAAAGCTCCTTTCCTTGTGTAACCTGCCTAATAAATTTGAGTATCTTCTCTCTAAGTTATGGGCGATTGCGAGGCAATCCTTTACAAGTATTCTGCATTGTGAAGGGGTTGGACTGCTGCCTGCCTTTTGAGGACTTTTGGATTCACTATTACGACCAACCTCCAAAATCACTCGCTAGAACTGCGCATTCGGCAGGCAATGCTGGATGTGCAGTTCTTATTCTCTGTGAGAGCGGTCAAACTGTGGAATGCCTGCCTCACAGACGTTGTAATGTCCCCATCAATAGAAAGCTTTAAAAGTAACCTTGGCGTATTAATGTGCTGAAATGAACCACAGCAATGAGAGATCGAGCTCAACCCCTGAGACTCACGTTCATTGGGTCATACTGCTGTGGACCCATTTGAATTATTTCAGCCACACGGCTTCTTTGTACACTTCACCCAAGTTTACGCTCCAACCACGGCACTCAAACACTCATGCCTATTTCCCTCAATAAAGTAAACCGAGCAGAACTAAAGCTTTAGGCGTGCTGGGCGACTTCCGCCATGTTTTGCTGCTGATGTGGCCCATAGTTTTTCCATAAGTAGCCAATTTTCCCTGCTGGTGCTTATTTCACAACAGATTCCATACAAAAATCGTTCCATTGTCCGCTGCCTGCGTAATCGCTGGATTTGCATCAGGTATTTCTAACCATCAAGCTTAATTTTTAGGCTTACAGTTGGCGTGACTGGCAGTTCGTGTTTTGTTATACGTGTGGCAAGGACGGATGGTGGCAAAATGTTCTCAGAGACGTGAATTTTAGAAAACTGTTCTATGGGCTGTTTATTGCTAGCTAAACATGGCGTGCTTTATGACTGCAGAAGGACATCATGATCTAGGTTCAACATTTCAATTCTTTTACCAGGCTTCTCTAAGATAAAACTTTCTCCACAGATACGGATTTGCTTCCAGATTTTGTCGCAAATATGCAGGGAAAAGGATTAATCCGGGACTCTGCAACCAGACCTTGTTCGAATTTTAAAGTGGGCTAGGTCGTGCTACCGAATTATAAAGAAGTCCATGTTTTGTTGATGTGATATTTCTTTGGCGCCGCGACTTCTTCTCATTGTCCTTAACCAACACCTACCTGTCATCTATAGGTGCCCTAAACTAGAATCTGCCTAATGGTCACACCCCGTTAACCGCCTCGCCGGACGGGGTAAACCAGATGTGTGTGTCTCCACACCCGACAACACTGCTTCCCTTCCCACTCCTCACTTTCTTTCCCTTATTTCAAAATTCCTACGGCGATGGCGACAAACAATCCCATAGGCGGCCCATACTAATTCCGACCGCCCTCTACTAAACAACGCCGTGACCAATAATGGGTTTTGTAGCAGTCTTACATATCTAATCAGTCATATTTAAGAATAGCACTGCGTACTCCCTTGCGGAGAATGCAGGTGGAAAAGATGCTTCAAATAAATGAGGAGGAATCACGCAATCAGCTAATATACAGTGGCTCGTGCATGCAAAACGAACGGTTGAAGAAGAGACATAAGCAAGAACAATCTTTGTCCCCCTCCGCTGAGCCCCACCCCGCAGACCAATAGGCTGAACTGCAATCTTAGTAGCCAGGATTGCCAGTTATTTTTCAAACAATCCGGAGCACAACCGGATGAAACGGGCGACAATGTTAGTCACTAAAGACCTAGCGCGCTACAAAAAAGACATTACTGCTCTCAGTGAGGCCTGCTTCTCATAAAAAGGCTAATTGTAAGATATGGGTGCCGGTTCCTCCCTCTTATAGAGAGACCGGCCAAATGCAAAGCGACGAAACGCAGGTATAGTCCTTGTTACTAGGAACGGCATAGAGGAACGTCTGTCCTGTCAGCACAGAGCATCAGAGACCGCCTAGTGAGCCGGATCCAATCCTCCTCGGGGAGCCGAATTTTTCACCACCATAGTGTCTACGTCCCCTTCGGACCAAACCCGATAAGGTGAAAAACAAATTCTACGAGGACCTGCACTCCATCCTGGTCAGTACGCCGAAAGTGAACAGGCTGATTACCTTAGGCGACTTCATTGCCGGAGTCGGGTCAGACCGCGCCACCCACAGGGGAATGCTGGGTCAACATGGAATTGCCGGCTGCAACGACAATAGCCACCCCATCTTCAAACTTGCACCGAACACCGCCCTCTCCTGACCAACACTTCTTCCGCCTGCCGACGCGGGGATGGCAACCTGGGTACACCCCCGATTGCGGCTCTGGCAGTTGCTGGACTGTGTTATCGTCCGAAGGTGAGATCGTCAGGACGTATTGGTGACGTAGACGTTCTGGGGCCGGGACAGCTGGACCGACCATCGCCTGTCATCTCAAAGATAGCGTTCCGACTGCAGACACGAAGGGAAACACAAGGTGAGCGGCCACCAGGTAAGCTAAGTACCGCTCTATTGAACCTGCCTTTCTATCACTTCAGTTTCAGCGATCACCTCAACGAACGACTGTAATGTCTGTTAGCTCCAGATGAGAGCGTCTCCGTGGAGACATACTAATGACAACCGTGGGACGTTATTCACTCTACCACCTTGGATGTACTCGGAAGCGCACGTTGTCAAAACCAGGACTAGTTGAGGACGATACCGTCGAAGTCCCCAAACTGCTTGCCGAAAAGAAGGGGCGGTGCAAAGTCCACATTGACTGCCTGACCGACACAAGTAAATTGATCCTTTGCAGATGTAAACTCCTTGTGCAGCAATGATTGAGGTCAATACAGGACGCCTGGATGGCTTGCAGAGTCAAGGAGATCCAAGATTATGTGGACAACAATGATACAAGGAACTTCTTTGCATCAATCAAGGCAATCTGCGGCCTCACAGCCAAGGGGACTCTCTCGCTTCTTGGCTCTGGCAGAACGACACTTCTGACGGAGAAGTAACAAGTTTTAAAGCTGTGGTTCAAGCATTTCCGAAAAGTTCTCAACCGTCCATCCACGATTTCCGACGCCGCCGTCGATCGGCTCCTCCAAGCGGAAACAAACACTAGCCTGGACCTCAAGCCATTCCTCCCAGAAACCATCTAAGCCGCGCACAAACCCTCCAGCGAAAAATTGCCCGGATCTGACGTGTTACCGAGTGGAGTTCACAAGCACAGTGGCCCCAGACGCATAAATAAACTTACAGAGCTCTCCCAAAAGATGCAACGCCGAGAACAATCAGTCAACCAATCTTATATGAGAACCGACCCGCTGGAGACTACTAGCTCGTCCCCTTGTTGGTACTGATGAGCCCAACTGGGCTTGTTATTCTGCTCGAAAACAAACCAACAAGATCAGCATAGGGGACGTTTGCCTTATGCTGAGGTGGTCTTCGACATCCGAAACGACGGCCGTAAGAAACTGTTTTCTCCCCCACCCCCTTCATGAAATCAGCAGTCGTCTCATTTCAACAAACCTCCCACTTTATCCAGGGTAATTTGCCACCTGTATCGGCGTTTATGCCGCTGCGATAACTGGCAACGGAAAATCGCAGAGAACGTCCTATGAAGATCTGGACGTCCTCCGCTCGTCTGTGCGGAAGCCAGGAAAATCAATCGTTTTCAAATGCTTTGACACCCGAATAGTATTGGCCACGTTGCTCGTAAAGGGATGCTTTATCGTCACAGAGTAAATCTCTGCAGCCTTAACTCTCTTTCTGGTGAGGGCATGAACGGAAAGAAGCTTTCTTCCCACGACCACTGTCTTTATTCTTAAGAACCTCAAGGAAACAACGCAAGTTCATCCACGATCCCAGCACTAGTGACTGTTGGACCACACGCGCGTTAGGAAGCGAGATCACCACCACATATTGTGATAAAGAATGATTTGTCTGCCAAGCGCCGTACAGAGTATCGCGTCGAAATTATTAGAGGGAGGTTTCAGGGACGACTATGGTGATCCTCTCAAAAAACGATACAAAAGAAGCCAAAAATGCAAGAGTGAATATAGTTTAACGCAACTAGATGTTCCCTAACAAGGTGACCACCAGCGCAGCTTGCGCAGAAATCTCCTGAGAAGAAGGTGAGAGAAGTTATGTCTATCCAACTTCCGCCAACGTCATTTGATATGCTCATCAAAAACACCAGGTCTGTTTCGGTGACAACTGATCCCTGAGCAGACTAGTTGCATATAACCAACATACACAGAGTCACAATTAAATGCGGTCTCACCAGCAACAAGGAGAGGAAAATTAAAAAACAACTGATAGAAAACCAGGGAGCTGAAGTCTAAGGATACGCAGATAATTCTGTATAATTCAATATATATATATATATATATATATATATATATATATAGTGGTAGGGGGCGCTCACCGATCGTTCATACGGAACTCACTCGTTCTGTTGTGCCTTAAGAGCTCTCTCTCGAGCCCAACCAGCAGCCGCACAGCGGCGCATGATACATAGGCAGAATAACATTACCGACAAAGACAAGGGAGACTGGAATGGCCATTTCTGGCTTATTAGCCGTCGTCAGCCAGCCATACCCAAGCTTGGCTGGCTGACGACGGCTAATAAGCCAGAAATGGCCATTCCATTCTCCCTTGTCTTTGTCGGTAATACTATTCTGCCTATATATCATGCGCCGCTGTGCGGCTGCTGGTTGGGCTCGAGAGAGAGTCCATAAGGCACAACGGAACGAGTGAGTTCCGTATGAACGATCGGTGAGCGCCCCCTAACATTGTATATTCCCGATCGAAAACCGACAAGGCAACGGGCTCGTGGCCCGGTGGGTAGAGGCGTTGACTTCTAAACCAACAGGTCGCGAGTTCGAGGCTCGGGTGTTCCACACTTCGGGCTTGGGTATGGCTGGCTGACGACGGCTAATAAGCCAGAAATGGCCATTCCAGTCTCCCTTGTCTTTGTCGGTAATACTATTCTGCCTATATATATATATATATATATATATATATATAAGAGATAGGCAGAGCCATTGATAACCTCTTTAAAGATATAGGATAAGCACGGCCGTGTATTCATATAGCTATATGGGCATATTATACAAGTCCAAATTGAGTAAATATATGGTCACCATGTAAATGTAATGTAGTCCTCGTTTAAATGTCTGAACACTTTCCACCAGAGCAATCAAATTAGGCATTTTGTTCCAATTTTCATCCACCTGATGGGAGAAGTGGTTAGGCCTTACTTCATGTTTGGCGTACTTTGTCTTCAGTTTATATCGGTAGCCCTGGTGTTTCGTCGTTTGTGCTAATTTATAGCAATTGGCCAAGTGAAGTGGACGGCCGGCTAAACCGACAAGTCTGAAGGTCATCATCATGCCCCTTCTGTATTACCTATAAGAGATGGTAAAATGTTTGAACCTTTCTGGTCGTTCCACATTAAGTAGGAACTTCAGTCCGTTGACTGGTTTGATAGTTCTTCGTTGAACGTTCTTCAAAAGAGTGTAGTCTTGCTTCATTAGTGGACGCCACGACTGAACTCAATATTCAAACACCGGCCAGATAAATGTTTCAAACGCCGGACCAAAAAGTTCCACGAAAAGTAGAAGAAGGATCTCCTCATCGATCTTAGGATATCCAAACCCTTACTTGCTATCATGGTACAGTGAGACGAAGGTTTGAGTGTGGAGGTCATCCATCTGGCTCGTTTGCTTACTCAAGTTCGTGATCTTCGATGCAATACTAACATTCAAATATCAAATTCTTCCTGTAACTAGGCCTTAGTTGGATGACTTGACATAGGTTGGAAGTGAGGTTAAGGAGTCACTCCTCACATCACTCGGCGGCAGTTAAACATTCTCAATCATTCGTTTATGCCGATGATCTCAAATGTGTATATTCTTTCAATAAATCTAGGACACTTCGCTGCCTAGAGCGAATCCATACTGGCTTGCTTGTTCTCTCAGCTTGGAGCTCGAAAAGGCTAATGGAATTCTCTCCTTCTAAATGTCGCTGTATGTGTTTTAGACCTGATAGGCTACCCCATCCAGTGGTCTTTCGAGGCACACCTATGACTGAATGTACCACCATCAAGGATTTAGGTTTAAGCCACACTAATAATCTTGATCTCTCGCCACAAGCTGACAGAAGTACAGTCAAAGCTGCCCAAATTTGTGGCTTTATTTCTTACAATTTCTATCTTCCTGCAACTTAGACTTGATCGAATATATGTACTCCTATTCTGGAGTATTGTTGCCAATTGTTTGTTTTGGTCGACGAATCTAACCGTTCAAAAGTCGAAAATGTTCAAAGACGTTTTATTAGAAAACTTTTAGGTACGGAATATCGAAATATCTCGTACTCAGATAGATGCCGGCTAACTAACCTGAAATTGTTAGGGATTCAAAGACTAGAAGCAGGCTTCTGTCTGCTCTTTCGCATTAACAATAGTCCAAATATTCCTCCGATTTCAGCACTTACCCCTAGTAGTCGCCCAAACAATCTTCGCAACTCTTCCCTGATTTTACCTTTTCCCGCTTCCCCTACCTCTAAGCGCTCTTTTTTTCGCTTCCAGATATAATTTCCTCTGGAATAATCTTCCGATAAATACAGGATCTTCAGGTAATCTGCACACGTTAAAGAGAAGGCTGCGCCTTTATCTGAATACTGACTCGAGTAAACTTTTATTATCCTCATCCTTCCAGGACAACTTTCTCTGTAACGCCGAGTAAGGGCAGCTGGGAATTTAGGACGCCGCCAGTAAATTTCCATATCCGCTCATATTTCCTTTTTTGTGTAGCATCGGTTCCTAGGATCCCTTATCAGAAATGTTAATTTTTTCTATTTTTCAGTTCATGCATCGTGCCCTCACAAAATGCGCTCTATCGACGCTCTTCGTCGAACCCTCTGTATTCGCCATATACTAGTGGTCTGGACGCATCTCCCTTGCCCCTCCTCGGATGAACTCGAAAGACTGTAACCGATCGCATCTGGGTTCCTATCGCCCCGAGACTGGTTTTCTATTCATCATTTTGACAGGAATGGCCTCATCCGGCATATGAATTCTGCTTTGATGATGTCCGTTTTGAACCTTTTACTCAATGTCACATGCAGGCCAGTCCTGCCTGACCCGCCTATTTATCCCTTCATGAAATCCGTTATACACTGCCACATACAGGCCGGTCCTGCCTGCTTTTTATACATTCATGAGTGACAGTTTTTTTCCCATAGTTTTACTCCAATCCTACTCATGTTACTTATATGTTAGGAGTTTCCACCCTGCTCGCTCATCATTCTTCGTAACATACTACTTATTAAATAACTATGAATCATGTAATGTATAGATTCTGCATACCTGTACTAAAATTCGTGTAAAAGTTATTCTTACTTGCTATGAAAGGACCCTTACTAGTCTTGAATAAAAATCATTATTATGATTCTGATATATTTTCCTAGTGTCTCATGTTCTCAGCAAACATTTTAGGCAGCTTCCACACTGTCGTTTGCAGTTATTATTCCGTAGACTTCTATTGTCCCCCCCTTCAGTTCTTCTTCCCTCCGTTACCTCCCCCCCATTTTTGCGATGTGAACAGTTGTTGCGAGCAGGTTCAAGGCCATTCACCCCTTGCAGCGAGCCGTTCCAGAGACGCTGGCCTGAAGCCACTTGACCGACTTCAGCTCGAACACAATTGCGTTCTCACAGTGTCGCGGCCACCCACGCGCCACCCCCTGTAACCAGCAAAACAAGCCACTGGAACACTACCTCTCGGCAAATGCAACACACACTGACTGCCCACCACTTGAGCTTCGCCCGCGAGCCTACAAAAGCGGCTGCCACCACTATTGCAGGGACTCTCAGGCATGAATGCACGCAGTCAACACTGGCCCTGGCTTCCTCAGTGCCCACTACCGCCTGAGAGGACAACTCCGGCTTCGGCGTACAATAAACCCCTCATTATGGTGCCTTCCGCCTTCTCCTTCCAACATGGGATTTCACTTGATAATTTTAGCTCACATACTACAAATTCTCCCTGCTGTGACGCTACATGGTCTCATTTAATTCCATCTGTTTTGTTACCCCTAAGCCTTTCCTTTTAAGAGTCCCGAAAAGTTATTTAGTGCCTAGCATATGTGTTCTATGCTACTAAGGCCTTGAGAATAAACGTCCTCTTATTCCGAAGCCTGTTGGCCTGGGTTCGGTCCTGGTGACAGAGTCTTGTTTTCCTGATATAAGTCGGTTCATGAGTCTAACCAACTACTGTCAATCGCTTGTTGGCGATTTAACGTGCATATCCGCGCACGATTGTCCCTCGCGGCATGGCATGAAATCATTTCTGGGGGTAATTTTCTCTTCTCCATTGTGAGAGCACCTCTTTCGTTATTCAAATCTGATGGATTCATTTCCATGTCATGCAGGATCTGACAGTCGGCAATGAACCCAAAAAATCAATTCGAATACATCCCTACCGACTAGGCACCAAGGTCGACTAAAGAACTACGATCTTGAAGATGACTCATCATTTCGTCTGACGACGGGTTGGTGTCACCAATTAGAAAATTCACGAGAACAACTCGATTTTTCCGAAGAACCTCTTCATTTTTCATCATTTATAGTATTTAAAAGGACCTTATCTACGAATACACATAAGCCCTCGGGATTACACGCGTAGTAGGCCTCGGAGGAGCATTTTCATGCGGAAAGATGAAAAAAAATTAAGACAGCCTGGACGAGGGCGGCTGTAGCTACGGATCCTACTTTCTTACATATGTGGCCAGTTGCCTGGATTGTCTGAAATGAGAGAGAGGAAAGAGAGGGTAGTATTTGCTGATGATCTCAGATTGTGGGAAGCATTATTCAAGTCAATGGACACGCAAAGGCGGAAATTAACATACTTCTATGGTTTCCTTCGAACCATTTCAGTCCACATGATTTTTATACAGACTGTACACAATTTCACTTTACAACCAGGTTCTCAAAGGCTCATGGCTGTTCCCCATACTACAGTGGACTAAAGTGAAAAATAATGTGAGTTAGTTGTGACAATTATGTGTTGAATGGTCCCTGCATTTCAATTTCAGCTGATGCCAAGTTATTGGACTTCGCTTCACCAAATAATGAAAGATAAGACTTGTTTTAAAAACTTGAAGCATTTTGTCCCCGGTATGAATCTGAAGTAGGCAAGAACGGCAGGATTTATTGGCACCAAAAAA
>CACRXP010000004.1:1041677-1204031 GCA_902702965.1 Spirometra erinaceieuropaei
TTTTTTGGTGCCAATAAATCCTGCCGTTCTTGCCTACTTCAGATAAGACTTGATCATCGTTACTACATAGAGGATTATATATATGAATCAGATTTCGAACTCAAAAACCTCCGTTTGTGGATGACGTTCAGTCTCAGACCACTATCTTACTATAATAAGACATTAAAAAAAGCTACGGTTATCTTAAGCGCCATCAGAAGATCGTTTATTCATTCTGACCACAATCCTTTTGGTCAAGCCGATAGTGGGCTCTTATTAGGATATTGACATCAGGCGCTGCCCTTCAAAATGAAATAAGATCAGCCTGTTTTGGAGAATGTACAAAGAAGAGCAAAAAACTAGTCAACGTATTATAGCATTAACCGTATGAGAGACAACCGAAAGGGCTTAGGATATTTCCTCGATTTATGGACAACGCAGAAGGATATGGTCCTTTCCTTTAACATTGTAAATGGGTTAGGTGATTTATTTAAAAGGATTGGGCGACAGGCATAGGTGTCATCAATGAAAATTGTAAGCAGACTGCTCCGCGCTTGAGGTTTGGGTCAACTTATTCTTCCATCGGATTGATAAAGATTGGAATAAACTGCTCAACTCTATTTTCGTAAAGGAGAACCGTGAAACACCTAAAAGAAGGCCTAGAAAACTGTAACCTAATAGACATATTTTTTACTCGACATCACTGGCTGGCGTAACGGATCCAATTGCTCTTTTAATATGGATATGGTTTTCATCCGTATATCTGCCCTTTGAGTTTTTAAAGGTAGTATTCATCTCCCTAACGTACACTAAAATGCGCTGGATTGTTGTCGATTATTCTTCAACTTATTTGTAAGTTTTCATTCGATCGAAATATCTTGATAGGTCGGTATGGACTTAAGAAAAAGAGTGGAGCTATCAGGGTTCCCATTAACCACTGTGCAAAATGTATCCCGTATAAGGAGGCAATACAACTAAGTGCAAACTGCCCATTTTAATTGAGTGACTCGGGAAGTACGATTCGCAGGCGTTACGCCGGCCAGACATATATAAAAGTGGCGACCTGCAAATAAGCAACACTCGCGTGCCTATTGCTGGTGGTAAAACCGGATTTCAAAAGCTTGAGAGACACAAACACCGACGAATTCAGTTAAAACTTTTACACCGATAAGGTAACATAGAAGTATCGATAATGGAATGCTACTCAGAGAGCCAGCCAACATTTTACAAAGACGATGAGGGCGCGATCACAGTGGCGATTTCACTTGTTTGAACTTTTGAACCCATGCAGGAGCTTATTACCAGACATCGGGCCGGTTTAATTAGGCTGCTGACATGAGATGCAGTCGTTGAGATACAAAGTAGGTGTCTTGATTCCGATGTTTCCCCTGCATAACGAGTTGTTTTGTAACGCCCCTTGGCACGAACAGGATTGTTTGAATGTCGTGACACTTTTGGCACGGACCTGGGATGGAGATGGTGTAACGCCCCTTGGCGCGAACAGAGTTGTTTGAATGTGTGAACTTTTTTGGCGCGCGGACCTGGGATGGAGCGGACGTAACTGTGTGCTGGCGAAGATGGCTGGTGTCCCCTCCACTCGCTACCGCCGACTCCCCCCCCCCTCCCACAACGAACCATCGCTCTCGAATCTCTCCCGCTCTCTCACTCAACGTCGGCTCCCACTCGACCCTTCCCTGCATTTGCCCACAGCGCTGCATCCCCACCGGCTGTTTAGCTAGTATCTCAGGGTCGTCTATCCATCCAGACAGGTCAACTATTCGTAGTTTCTCATTCCGCATGTACACTTACGTTTCTATACACGTTCTTCGTATCCATTTCATTCTATTATACTATATCTCATACTTGAAGTACTTCTTCTTCCGTGTGTGAATGAGTATCCAGGGATGCTAACAGTTCTGTTCAGACTCTACCTACACCAGGATCTCATCTCAGCGTTTCCTAACTTTGGTGTGTGCTACCCTTGATATCCTCGGACGCTACAATGGTGTAACTGCGTGCTGGTGAAGGCAGCCGGTGTCCCTTGCCTTCGCTTTCGCCGACACCCCCCCCCTCGCGCAACGCACTCTCGCTATCGTCTCTCTCTCGCTAAACGTCGGCCCCCACGTCGGCCCCTCCCTGAAGTTGCCCACAACGCTGCATCCCCACCGGCTGTTTAGTTAGTATGTCAGGGTCACCTATTCATCCAGAAAGGTCATCTTTTCACTGGTCCTCGTTCCACTTGTACATTAACGTTTGTTATGTACATTCTCGATATCATGTTTATTCTATTACACTAGATCCTTACTCGACGTACTCCCTTCTTCTGCATGTGAACGAGTTTCGAGAGATGCTAACAGTTCTGTTCAGGTCTTCCTCCGCCAGGATCTCTTCTCGGCGTTTCCTCACTCTGGTGTGTACTACCCTTGACGCCCTCGGCTGCTACAGTTTTATTCGAGAGATATTATCGATACGTTTAAACAAACAGGTGACGAACCCTACTTTTTCCTCACTCTGATTGGCTGTTAAAGCAACACCAAGTCATAGTTAGCCCCGTACGTTACACGCGCGTAAACAAATGTGCCCGCAGATTTCACGTAAAAAATAATATCTTTCACCCGTCGATATTCGCACCGACCAACGAAACCCCAAAGATTACATACCCTGATGCATTTTTCACATATTGGACAGCACACTGCGTAAGCAGCTCTCAATTATGTTGGAAACGCCAGATGTGGTAACCTCATGGGATATTCGTGGAGTAGAGCAAAGTAATACTGTTCTTCACTTAGAATGCAAGATGAAGTTGCCCTATTTTTGGTCTTTATTTTTTATGAATACAGATAAGGCTGTTAAGCGTTCACTTACTTCCCTCGTTTATTTAACCTATTTAACACCCTAGTAGCAAATCCATAGCAAGACGTTGGTGCCTCGCTGTGGAAAAGTCACGATACTATGACCAATTTATAGCGGATGTTGTCCATGTGGTTGCTATCGAACCAACGGCGAAAAGTCGCGATACGGCGCCATGCAGCTGCGGGACGCCTTCCCCTTGCAGCTTTTACGTTTTAACACCTCTCATCCGATCTATTTCTATGCGTACTACGTTACCTCCAAGAAAGTTGAATGAAGGCGTTGTGACACAGGAAAAATAAGGATTTATTATGAAAATATAAAATACAGTAATTATCAGCATCAATCGAGCGTGAGTATACTCACGCGCCCGGGACGAGGACGGTCCTGTTGACGGTTCAATACCAAGTAGGTGTAATAAGAGTTTGGTTTCACTAACCATTAGAGTCATCTAGAATAGAATCCTGCTGAAAACGTCGTTTACGTTGGACGTCGGCCTTTTGAAGTCGGACTCGAGTTCATAAATGTCCACCCTCTCTCCTCTGTTCCATGCTGTGTAAACGTCTATTTGGCATGCAGTTACATATAAGCAAGGGCCTACCCTTTATCACTTCATACACCTGTGAGCCGCGCAGGCCTTCCTTAGTCTTCTTCCCCCGAAGTTTATATCCATGGTTGCCTCGTCGTCAAAGAGGGCATCAAATACCTCTGAGTTACCAGCGGACGACTCCCGGTCTGAACAGTCCGCTCGATAATGTTTGCTACCGCCAAAGAGCAGATCCTTTTCTGCATCTATTTCTCTTGATCTTCTTCTTCTTCACATGCCGCCTAATAGTGCGTTTACCGCGGTTAGCTAATAGGTCATATACCGGGGTCCTATCTCTATCTAGAATATAATTGTCTTATTCCTGGAGTTCCTCGGAAGGAAGCTAAAAGTTTAACGTGTGCAAGCACACACAGATTATTTACATCCCGAGGCATATCCGTTCTAAGAACTTTGGCTTTTGCGTTTGCTGTATGACGATGCGTTTTGCTTTAAGAAATTTCCCACGTATACTATGTTTCATTTCCACCGCCTTTTTAAGTTGTCGTTCCCAACCATAAGTTCCAATTTACTTTAATAAACTGTTGCTTATATGCGAACTTGTGAACGTATATGTAGACCAATCGTAGGAGGTTCGTCAACTCTTTTTCATCCAATGTGCCTTAAAATCCAATCCTGTAGTATGGAAAAAGGAGGAAGAATGGAAAGAGCTTCTTGCAAAGGAAATCGAGGGACTGCAAAGACGACTGTCGGAGAAAGAACAGAAAATATCAACGCAGAGCGCCCAGTTAGATGAAATCAAACAGTCGTTCCTGTACAACTTCGAACTTCTAAAAGGGCGTGATGCCGAGTTGTCGCGATTCGTGAGAGCAACAGCCTATTTAAAATCGGTAAGTTTCATTGCACTCTACCCCTATTTTTATGTGCTTTTGACGTTGCACTGCATAACTGGTCTGGCCTGCTGCATACTACAACGTAGCCGCAGTTCAGACGTCCTCCACCCATTGCGGTCGATCGGTAAGCTCGTATGGACGGTTTAGCTGTTATGCATATTAACCGCATGCATCGTAGACCTTGGGGACAAATATGTTCTACAGGCGCGTTTAACACAGATTCACCACGAGGCCGTCGCCAGACGGAGTCGGATGCAGGGATTTTGGCGCTTAAGACGCTTCAGAACGACTGATCTGGCAATTGGAAATGACGCAACTGACCAATTATGCTTCTGGCTGCCTAACGGCGATTGGAAAGCACACAATGCACACGAAAACTCTAATAATTTCAGACTGCGGTATCTTGTCTGCTTTCATATCCGAATGAAAATGTTTCAAAGAAGCCCCATGCTTTACGTGCATCATATAACTGATCCCGCAACGATTGCAGAGGTTTTTGGGAAAGCAGGCAAAGATAGTCTCTTCCCGATTGGCCATTCAGTTTCCACACGCGGACTGGTCGCGTGCTTTAGAGAAAGCAGGCATAGATAGCTGTTTTTGGTTTTTAGCGACTAATACACCTTGGGCTGCTCTCAACGAACAGGTCTTTCTCATTCCACCTGGTGTTCGGATTTCCGGCGTCGCGATCAGAGAACAAAGCTCTGGACGGCCGACTCTTTCTCATGATTAGTAATGCACTTATTAAACGCCAAAACGTTCAAACCGGGGAAAGTTAATCGCTTATTGTGAGATTAATGTAGAAGCCGGCTTATATCCAGGTATCCATCATTCCTATTGTTTTTTTATCAATGGTTGGTACAATCCCTATAAGTGTGCTTATGCTAGACTTCTAGCTTGCGTCCAGCATATTTATCTCTTTCGCCAGCAACACAAACTATCTTGGCCATCCAATCCCCAACACGGTTGTCTTGTCTATTTTCTGTCCGGACGTCCCTGCGGCTCTTCCTTGTAACGGTGTTCGTATTTTTATTCCATACCCCGCATACTCTTAACAGCTCATCTCCAAACGTGATCAAGAAATCAGCGAACTCAAGGTTACTGTTGATAGACTAACCAGTGAATTGACAGCTAGTCGTCAGAGTGAAACAGAATGGAAGAGCCGTTTCGAGGAGGAGACCAGCCGAGCCGTCGTGCGGGAGACGGATCTGCGCCGGGCATCCAACCAGGCTCTCTCCCAGCTCACTGAAAGTGAGGCCGCCGAAAGACGCCGCTTGCAGGCCCAGATCACTCGTCTCGAGGCTGACCTAGAGGCGGAACGGGTTCGTGCCGCGACTGATCTTGAAGCGGCACTCGCAGAAGCTGCACGACGAGCGAGCGATGCTGCCGCCGAGGCTGCACAATCTCGCTCGGTGCTGGAGTTAAGAGTCAGAGCAGCCGAGGAGGCCGCAAACCTTGCACGCCAAGAAGCACGCCATACAACCAGCGAACTTTGTTCAACACGCGAGACCCTATTAAAACTGGAGTCCGAGTTGGCAGTACAAAAGGGGGAGGTGGAGAGCCGGGAAGCCAGATTGGAGATGCAAAACAAGGCACTGAACGCTGCTGAAAGACATTTGACTGCTGCGCAGTCCAAATGGGCGCGTCTGGAGGCCCGTCGAGATAAGGAGAGGATGGAAATGCGGACAGAAATCAAGGAACTGAAGTAAGTATTCAACCTCAACTCCACTTGCACGGCGTGTTGGTTAGGGCCTGGGCGTCCAAAAATTCAATTACTAATGGAAGAACGAAACAACTTTTTAGGTCAAGATCTGAAATTTGACATCACTGCTGCCAAGCATATTCGATCTTGTTCAGCGAGGAACCGTCTTTTATTGTTGTTTATGGACCGAGATTTAAGGCATCTTGCGGTCCGGTTCGGATGAAATACCAATCTATCCTCCAGTCATTGAGAACTATCAAATATGAGTTCTCATACCCGTTGTAAACTTTAAAGTCGAACTCGGGTGCGGAACCGCCTGCCTTCCGCCACCGACTCCTACGACAGTATAACTCTTAAACGCTATTGATCTTGGCCTCATTTCCTTCGGTACCGTTTCTGCTTGTTCGGATCGAAATTAATGTCCGCAGCAACAGACGTAAATCTACATCTCAATGGAATCCTGGACTCTAACTCTCAGGACCGACGACTGGACTTACAGTTTTAAATCTCTACGCCTGAGTGTGCGTTAAGTCAAGTATTCAGGCCATTTTACAGTCGTTGCAGGAGTGAAAATATTAATAGTAGAGGAAATGAGATCTCCAGGCACCGCATCACAAGAAGCGAAGACGTTCACGGGAAGAAAGATATATTTACTGTCTAAAGATCTAGCAGCAAATTCGACCGTTCGCCGTTAACAAAGAAAGCAGGGAAACGGACACTGGATATGGTAGGCCACATCGTATTGTGTACCCAGGTTTCACTGGTCTTTAATTTTTACACTGGACTTGCATATGGTTATTTCGGGACAGTATGCAATCCCCACTCCCCGTTTCGCAACCATTTGCACCTACACCTGTGCGCACGATGTTCTTGATGAACTTTTCAATGTGCCCAAAGCCGTTCGCCCATCACTCCTTTTTCCATAAATCTACAGTTAGAATAAATGACCTTTGTTAGAAGCCAACATGTAGGACCGTTCAGTCCGCACCATGAGTTTTTAGGTACGTGTACTGCCTTTTCACAGTTTACAAAATACTCTGTTTGATCTTGAATGTCCGCACTCCTCCATTGTTCGCCCAGTGACAGTGGGACGTAAGTTAATATAGGGTAATGACATGAAACACATGGGCCTTCAGTGTTCGCTAGTCTTAACCTCAAATTATGTTCAACAAACCGGGAACTTTACGTCTGTGTGCTCCGCTGTAGTTGGTCTATTGGTATTTTTACATCTTATACTAGCCAAAGTTCTAAGACAGGCTTCTGAGTGCTTCATTTCTGCCCTTCAGGGAGGCCTTGGATCAACGCAACAATGAGCTGGCAACTACTATTGCATCCAAAGACTCAGTAATTGAGGAAGCTGAGGTTGAGAAACGCCGGCTGCTGGATGTCGTCGCCAGGGCCGATAAACACGCTCAGGACATTGGCAACCTGGTACAGGAGGCAGAACGGGATCGCCAACTAGCACTGCGGGCCGCCCGACTCGCAGAGCTGGAAAACTGCCGCCTGCGCGAGGACTTGGAACAGGCCCTAGCCAATTGCCGTCTGCCTCATCTAGGCTCTGGTGCCAACGATCCCGACCGTCAACAGGAGACTCAGGAAAAACTGGACGCTCAGATTCACACCTTGCGCAAAACCTGTGATCAGTTGCAGTCGGAAAATGCCCGGTTGAAGCAGGCAGTAGCCACCATGTCGGCGCAAGCCCAACTCGAGGCCTCTATGGTCGTCGCGGAGGTGGGCGGTGGTGAAAGAGAAGACCAACCCCACCAGAACAGAAAGAAGTCACTGGAAGAGGAGGGCCGTGTGGAGGCGCGCGAGGAAGTTGAACGGCTGAGAGCCGAACGCGACAAGCTGCTGGCCATTAGCAACCGACTTCATGCACAGCTGAAGCGACGACAGTGGTGTGAAAATGACCACAGTCAGCCGCCAGCGCAACCACTGCATGTGCAGGTCCGACAGCTGGAAACTGATGAGGAGGACCGCGCCTCTCCGGTGATTGAAGTTTATCCTTTGCGGCCGGTTCCTCGGCTGCGCATGGGCAGGGAGGCGATGTGTGGCAGTGGCAACTCCACCTCGCCTAGCATCACAGGACGACGATCCGCGTTGAGTGCACTGCGACTGCTGCAGGATCCGCCCTCGCCCCTATGTATCGTGAAGTCTCAGGTAAAGAAACAACAGATGCTCCGCAAGCCGCAGCCCAGCAGGTCTCGAAGGTCCGAAGTGGCCACCAAAAGCTGAGTGATCAATTCCAGGAGAAGTAGCATTGCCAGTGAAGGATCTGGCCCCGTTCACCCTGTACATATCATCCTTTTCTTGTTTGGTCTTATGCACCCCCGTCTTAGTCGTCACACGGACTTGTCAGCGACGAAGTATGCGCTCGCCTCCTTTCTTGTGCAACTTCAAAGCCTGTTTTCGGATGTTTTTAAGCAATAAACTCCGAGGTCTTCCATTTTACTTAATTCTTGATTGCTAACCTCCAGTCGACTTCAGGTCCCCATATAACCACAGATACTGTTTTGGATATCGGCCCTGTTGTTCCCCACACTTGGCATGGGATCGATATCACTTGTTCAAGGACCAACGCGTGCCTGTTAAAGAGTTTTTGTTTGTATGAAGTGTGAATACGGTTGGTTGCCCCGATTACACTAGTAATAAGCCGGGTAAATAGGATGTGTGTTGACGTACCAGTACATGATAGGCCTGACGGCCAGAAAACGATATTTCCTTTCAAAAGTAGCAGGCATCAAAGCAGAGGTAACTACTATCTCGACACTTGCCCGCACTGTGCGGTCTTATGTAGACTTGGGATCTGCTCATTTGTTTATTGGCGGAGTCATTGCCGTAAAGGGGGGCGACCCACGAGAAGTGATGCTTTGTCACACACGACAATCTGTAATTCGTAATAACTAGAACATGGTAATCGGAGTAGTCGACGCAAATGGTCTCTCGCTGCTGGATTTATATTTTAATTGCGACGCTTCTCGCCCCAAATATTCTATCAGTTCCATCTGCCACTTGCTTTTGTCACCTTTTGTCACTACGGCGCTTTAAGCTTTGATTTGCAACAAATCAAAGGTGTATTCTTCCTAAGTGCGATTCATCTTCATGCCTCATTCGGTTGACCCCATGACCGACTGGTTTTATTGACAGTGAGAGAGACTTTGCTAGTCCACGACTCCTGACCCCTTGGCCTATCCTTTATAGGCAGCAGGCAGAAATCATAGTCACACGTGGGATACTTTTAGTAGATTAAGATTTGTGGTTGGATATTGTAAACTTAAGTCGATAATACATTTGATTACTGGTGCATATTTCTTAAACACGTTGCTGTACGAAAGTGGATCAAGGATCTTTGTCTGAATAAGCGGCCACATACACCTTCTACAATTTTAGAATTTTTGTGCTCTTTGGAGAATTGCCACGCATAAAGTAAATGGTTAGTGCTGGTTAGGCCTTTGACCAAATCGATAATGCATATGTGGTTGCTACGCCTTCCAAATTAATACAATTGCAGTCTCCATGTTCGTCAAGCCACAAGGTCGATTTTATTGGATCTGTGATCGAGAATTAGGAAAGCGCTCTTCCGACTCGTTCACTTGACAGCTAAGACCAGGAGTTTGCCTACATCAATAGAAAGACCAAATACGACGCAACAATTGGTTTATTATGAATCACAGAATATGGACTATTTTCGGTGACTTTATAAGACCACGATGAACGTTGATCTGGGGATGGCAGCAATCATACATCCTGCAGGGTGATTTTTGGCATGCACCCGGTAAACTAGCAGAATCAGGACAGCGTTTTTCGACGGGTGATGGTCGACAATTCGAAGATTCCCAAACCCTGATTCAGGGAGAACAGTTGCCAGACAAACTTTACTGAGCAGGCAGTTACAACAGGCCGTTTCTTCAGCCGACTAACAGCCGTTGAGGTTGTAAGCCCCGACTCCAAACGCTTGCATGCTCCTGGGCTTTGTCGGTCCTCAGCCAATCAGCAGAGGACGCGGCGTTGATTGGCCTCTAGCTGTCGCCATGTTGGTGTAAAGCCATATGCAACCCAGGCAACGATTGGCAGGGGGTGTTTAGCGGATTGAACGTGACATGAGTTGGCGGAAGCGCTGGCGATTGCGGGAATATCTGGATATTTCACCGGGAGGACAAGTGTTGCCCTTTAAACTTACATAGTGTAAGATTATTAAGGCGGATGTCAAGGTGCAGGGGAGTGTCAGTCTCTGGCTTCTTTTCCGTCGCACCTAGTACCACCACAACCTCAGACTGCGTAGTTCTGGGCCCTGAAGCTAGGACTACTTGGTCATTGGGTCACGAGATCACGTTCTGTTGAGTGCGGTCGGGGACAGTTTCATGGAAATGGCGCTCATCAATCTATCCGGGAAGCATGCTTATGCGCAATTCGGGCGTCGTTCTTAACTCAGCTCTCATTATATAGCCTGCTTATATGACTATAAATTTCTTAGGTCCTATATGAGCTAGAAACCTAAACGCGAGTTGCGCACTTATTTAAGATATCGTCCAAGCATACGCTGTGGAGCTGTCTCGGGTCAAGAAGTTGACTTCATTATTAGTGCTCCTCTGTACTGAGCGACAGCAAGAGTATATAAGAAATGAAGGGTTTGCAGTTGACACGTCGAATAGTGCAATCAGTTTTGATGTAGAACGGAAAATGTTTGTACAGACTCCGTAGAAAGAAATAAAATTTTAGGCACAGTTTTGAGGGCAGCTGATTATTTTAAATCAGTAGCGGTTCCTCTCAGCATTTATCGAAATGTCCATATTGTCTACTTGGCGTGCCGAAAAATTTCCATCTTTCCAGCACAATCGAGTGACATTCTGGGATCTTCATCAAAAGTCGATAGTGGGAATCACTTTCGCGTTTCCACGCTCAGGTTGTGTGACCAGTCTTCGACTTTCAGCCTTAAAGCAGACCATATATGCAGGTCTTTGAGATATCGCAGTAGGTGTCGTATCTCACGAAATGTAGACATTCGTTTTGAAATATGTTTTCGGTTAGAGAGGATTACCTAGGCGGAGTTGTAATATTGATTATCATACGGCATGACTCCAGGATATTTAATGGAATGTACGTCCTTCCTGCCGCCTGCAAAAACTAGACGAAGTTATGGGCGACTACTCGTGTAGTATGAATTTTTTTCCATTGCCTACCGATGGTCTTACAAACGAAAATATATTTTGCAGAAAAAATGCACGATATACCCTTTCTTGTACCTATTGGTTAGTAAATGGTGTCTTCTTCAGACGGTATGCCCGAAAGAAGGCTATCTTTTGGTTTTCAAAAAGTTTTTAATTTCTCGAATGATTTTGGACGCGACGTGCTATCGCACTTGCGTTTGGAATTTCAAGACCGCCAGTCGCATGCTTTCCATCTAAGAAAAGTTATCCATTGTTTTATGCCATTAAGAAGCCAGCATGTAGAGCTCATAAAATTTCGGAATAGATGTGTACACTTTGCCTACTTTATAAGGAGCATTAACAAACGGACAAGTATGATGATATTCGGATTTTCATGCTCTTAAGAATCTACCAGTCAAAAACTCTTTAAAACCAGAAGTTACCCCTTTTCGAGGACAAATTGTAATGAAAACGCAAGTTGCCATCAAATGAATACAAGAAAGGGCATATTCATGCAATAAAAATATATTTAAATTTCTAGAGGCATCAGAAATTAATGGAAAGAAGTATAATAATTGAACAGTCTTTTTAGGAGGTGCGATTTTTACAGGTGGCGGGAAAGAGGCGCATTCAAAAGCCGGCACGTTGACTTGGAATGGACACCGTAGTGTTGCGAGATACTGCTCCTGTCCACTGCTCAAAGGAGGTGTGATTTCACTTCAGCCTACGACTATAATCTAGTATTTTTGGCCACAACCAGCCTCTCCGCCTGCGGTCTTCGAAGCACCTATTCCTGGAATTGCACAAAGGCCTGGGACAACCATTAGACGTCAGGTGATGAGACCAAAAGACCCACTGCCACGACAAGAAGTATCTAGAGTCGTTTACGGCCCAGAACATGACGCACAGTGCCTGTCGTCCGGCTGTCATGCCTGACAAAGAACCGAAAACCCGCAGATCAGTCTTGCCAAGAAAGCCTGCGTGCGAGCCAACAATTAGCCTGCCGCCCAGTTATGCGCGACCTTCAAGAGTCAACAACACGCGTGAGTCTGTCTATGCGGGTACTCGGGACTGAACCAGTAGGAACACGCGAAACAGACAAAGGCAGGCCCCTTAAATACGAAGCCACGGACAGAAGGATTGAAAGTTGGTGTACACTGGGTGACAGTCACAGTAAAGCTGTTCTCTTTTACCCTGTCTGTCTTCTATTCCGCACAGAACTGGCAGCATGCTATTGGGTATATGACAAGTACCGGATATGGTGCAGTTGCGAACAAATCGACTACCTCGGAGGAACTGGAAGACAGCTCCGGACGCGAATCGCCGAACACGCGGCGGCGGTGAGGAGAAATGACGCCAACTCTCAAGTCGCGACCCATTCGACGAAATCCCGCCACACATTCATGTTCAATGAGGCCGAAATTCTCGCGTAAGCCGCGAGTTGCTTGAGTCGTGGTTCACGGGACCGCAGTCTATCGACAAGTGCAATGACATCCCCATCCCATAGTAAATGCTGAGGCATAGTATGGTCACAGTAATTAACCACTCGGGGAGCGCACAGGCCGGTGAGTCAGCTGGTCGAGCAATCATCACGTCAGCCTTCAACATGGACAATGAGATTTCAGTAATCAGCAACTTACATGTCGGCCATCAAGCAATTAGTGCATCAGCGGGTAACAATCCTAGATGAAGGGGGTAGTGGTTAATTATCATGGGGATGCATTAGTATAGCGACTGCATACTATAAATACTGCAACTTCCTTTGCGCGAATCACCCGTATCTGGCACTGTCTCTGATGATGAGTTTGCGCGAGAAGCCGAAACGTCGGGCGAACAAAGCCCTTGTTCCAGCGTTCCTTCTACTTCTTATCAACTAGTACCTGGAATTCGCATCTTCGCTTGTATCGGCAAAGTGAGGAAGATGAAGGGCAGGTACGTCGACTACTCTCTCAAACGCTGAATATTCCGATGGCATTGTGAACTGAGGTCACTAATCGCCAATAAACAGGGTGTATTCCCATTGTTCTCGTCATGTAGATAGGTTCAGATAAACGTAAGCACGGGGAAATCGACCAACAATAATTCCCAGTGGACCCTGTGAGTACGTCGACAGACACGGTGTGGCGGTTCACTTTTAACAGGCGTGACAAATACTGCATGAGCGGGAGCTGCGGGATGACGCGCATGCGTAAATGCAATTCGAAGGACTCGGATCGGTCCTATATGCGCCAGAATATCATCGGCCGGCCAGCGCAATCAAGATACACTACAACGTCTGGTTGACAACTATTCTCCCTTTCCGGAGTCTAGAGTGCCGTACTGAAGCAGGCGACTTCTCAATCATCTACCTAATTAGCGACCAAGGAACTGGTTCTCGGTGTATCGATTGTCATTAGCTGGCCGGAACCGGTTGCATATCCCTAACGCGAACATCCACTGTTGTGTTAAGGAACTGTCTGCCGGATTTTCTAGAGATAGCCTAGCGAGCAGCTAGACGGACTTTCCCCTAAGTAGCCGCATTTCCCGTGGTGAGGTACATGATATAGGATAGGGGGGTGTTTTCGAGACCGACTACGCTCGCGGACCAGCCCGTATGCGTGATTATACACATCCAAAAGAGGAGAGAAGACAACGGCGAATTGTGATGTTCAAGGACCTACATTTGAGAGGGATTTGGAGGAATAATCAGATCTACCCAAAGACCATACAGTGACCCACACAAGCAGCTCAGACTACTTGCGAAAATCCTAAGGGACCAGCGTAGGTGGGATCCTCATGCCTGGTCGGCCAGTGCATCCATACTACCCCGACCTTCTTAATCTTGCAAGTGAATGACGTATGCGAGACCGGTCCCCCAACTACCAAAGACGTGTTCAAGTCATCACTGCCTCTCGGGAAGATGATTTTCATTGTCCCGCGACCGACGAATGATCGCATGTTGGTAGAAGACAAGAGGAAGGTGGTCCCAATGGTGATTGGTGCAAAACTGCCTCCCAAATCGGGCACAAACACTCAGTCTTGAGGAAGACGATGCGCGCTCATTGCGACTTAGTGTAACCACCCCAAACCATTTAAGAATGACAGCTGGCACGGAGAAAGCCAGCGTAACAAGCCCTCATGCAGAAAAATTCATCACTGGAAAAGACAGACTTCGCATCTTGAAATAAGCGGAGAAAAGGAGCGGCGTCAGCCAACCAGTGCTCGATTAGTTTATACCTCCAAAAATAAGGTCTCCGGACAGGACGCGTAGCCTTAGCAGCCTGCCTAGATACTAAGTTTGACGTGCTAACACTACTTTGGGATGCATTGGGCCTCCAGAACGCATACCCGTCTTAGCTGGACATTGTAAGAAGCGGAACCATACACTATTCCACCATGACGAAGTGGTGTACACGTTAGCACATTTTCGCCTTTTTAGCTAATGCACTCGGCAAAAGTACTGCTGACCAATAATACAGAGAAACGGACACTGTCGCTGAATCCCGTTCAGAAATATGAAGAAAGTCAGCGGGTTCTAAAGCTCTTCGGTGTGTTAGATAACACTCAATATAGGTCGGCATCAAAACTAAACCCAGGAATTTCGGAAACGACGCTCGGAAGAATAGACCTGCATGTATAATAACAAAGCTGAATGCCCGTAAATCGCCGTTCTGAGCAACGTGGGATCGGGATCCGTGAAAAAAGACGAAAAAACCCCGTGTATAAAAAGTCGTTGTATTATAACAAAATAAGTTCACAAATCTTTTAACCGATGTGTCATGAAACTCGATAGGAGACAATAGACTCGACCTTGTGGATGCGCGTCGAAAAAGAGCGCAGAGGAACTTCTGTAGAATTTGAAACAAACCGTGGTCCTGTCTCACCCCATCCGTCTGGAATATCGGTATTTTTGTCAGTGTAAACAAGCAGATCGAAGGTGCCTGAAACAATTTTAAGTGCACAATAAATGGGAGACGTTCGGAAATTCTAAACAAAAACTGATCAAACAAGAAGGATCGAGCGTGATGAAAACAGTTGCTTGATATGTATGTACAGGTTCGTAAAACAAAAGCAATGTGGGGACGTTAAGTATAAAGGTCAGAGCAAGCTTGGAATTAGTGAGAATAACAACGAACAGCAAAGGGAAAGAGAATACAAGATAACATGCTGTCGACCAGCACGACATACGTAAAGTTATACCAAAGGATTGTGGAGATGGCAAAGAATAAGAACAGAAAGTGTTATCCCCTTATACTTCTTCTAGCAAAGACGGCCACTGACGTCGAGAGTAAAAATGGCCCTCTTGTAAATACAAGAGACTAGGCGTTTACCAGCTAAACTCGGAATAAAGTCATTTCGATTAAATCGAATTTCACCTGGTCGGATTTAATACCATTACAGGACGTTCGAACAAACTTATTGGAGCACTATGTCAGCTCAGGCGAAGTATAACACCCTGTGGAAACCAACACGTGGGCACAACGCTAGAAAAAGGCAGAGTGAAGGAGTTCAGACAAGAACGCAATGTCGAGTCAAGTGAACGCTTACAGCAGACAGAAAAAGCAAGAGGACTGGGCAGCCAAAAGTACACTGCTGAAACAGACAAAAATTAATTCGAACCCAACACTGCGAGAGGGAGATGTATCTACCATATTCACTAGCATTATGAGAACTCGACGGAATATGCCTCGACAAGAGGGCTAATGTCCTACACAGCATGTCATGCAAACATTTCCGAAAACAAGGGAGCCTTGATATCCTTGTGAGTAAGGCAGACAATACATGTAGCGGATTGGTAATAGGGAAGGGTTGGGGGAAAGGAGTACTTCGGGCTATCGACGTCCAAAATTACGCCAACAATGACAAATACCCCATACCGGCAGGTCATATAAAATGAAACTAAAGATGTTAGAATTCCTTACAAGATGTTGAAAGTGTCGGCAGGAATGTGGTTGAGGTGACAATTTGACGGACAATAGCGCCAAGCTCGGCGCTGACCTGTTCAGTGGTCTTCGGTGGGAGATTTCTGAAAAAGTAAGATGCTAAGAAGGATCTTACTTTTCAAGAGCGTCTTCCTCCTTGATGACATTGAACTGCCAGCGCTCAAGAACCTCATCGGTTTTTGCGCATTTTATGGCCAGAACAAGACGCTTGAGGGAGCCCTTCTGCAACCAGACTACCAATAAGCAAAGAGTCACCTTACCTCGCATTTGATCCACTATGCACTTTAAGTATTTGTCAAGCTCTTCATCAATTGTGATCAGGACAGTTCTCTCAAACTTTTTTACTTGCTTAAACAGTCTTTCCGGATATATTCCGCGAACATAGAGGATGTTATTGATGGCAACATCTAAGGCAATGATAAAAAAGTAGACATACAGAAGTAGTCCGCAACAACCTCAACGGACCCTTTAAGGTCAATAGCGTTGGACGTCACCGACACTTGTGTGGCCATTAGCTTACTTGTGTGTCAACCTAGAATGGCCGAATAAATAGGGATCAATACGACACTTGAATGTGATCGTAAAAGGGAATAACAATAGAATGTCAAGCAGGAGAGTGAGAGGAGGGGATAATGACATTGGCCAGAGGTGATTTTAACTATTGCAATAGATAGCAGTCGGCTAAGAAAGGAGGCAAATGATTACAGAAAAGGATTGGCATCGCCACTTCCCAAGCGAGTTTGAGGGCCTAAAGGCGTACTCTGAGGACAGAGAATGCGAGGGGCGCTCACCAATCGCCATTCCAGTCTCCCTTGTCTTTGTCGGTAATGCTATTCTGCTTATATTATGCGCTGCTCTGCAGCTGCTGGTTGGGATCGAGAGAGCCCTAAGACCCAATAGGGGAAGTGAATTCCGTTGCACGATCGGTGAGCGCCCCTTTGCCATTGTATATTCCCGATCGCAACCGACAGGACGAGTCCATGTCTCAGCGGTTAGGGACTTTAGACTTCTGACTAACAGGTCGCGGTATCGAGCCCCCAGGTGTTCCACGTCTCAGGGTTAGGAGTGGTTGGCTGACGATGGCCAATAAGCCCGAAATGGCCGTTCCAGTGTCCCTTGTTTTTGTCGATAATGCTATCCTGCCTACAAAGAAAACGGTTATTTGGGGGAGGGAGACTTCACATGATAATTCGCGTGCGTGACACCGACTACACCCCCCTGGAGACCGAGCCCTGTCGTCAGTGCGAGGCAAATGAGCAGACTGTTGGAGCCAGGTCCCGTAACTATGACTCCCTTCGCCAACTCTGGAAAATCATAATGATCAACTAAAGATGGCCAACAGAAATATTAGGCTGAAACAGCAATCTTCATTGAACAGGCCTCAAGCGTTGGTGACACTGGGAAACTCTACCAAATTGTCCGCCAGGTTAGTGGTAAGTCTTCGACACGTAATGACTCTGTTCGCAGTGTGAATGACAACTTTATTGCTGACACCTCCACCAAGGTCGGTCTCTGGAGTGAGCATTTTGAGCGGTATTCTCGTTAAAATCTACATGTATTGTGTCAACATTCTGGCGCTCTGGCTCCATGGGGTAATTGAGCAAGTCATACACGTTTCGGCGGTGTTGAGTTTGCACTCGGATGCCGGCTGACTGGTCTCGACTACGCTGAAGACATCGCCCTGTCGCCCTCAAGTTTTAATGATCTGCAGTCTGTGGTGGCACAGGTGAAGTTGCGAAATCCGTCGGTCTATCCATAAACGCTGGGAAGGCCAACGTGTTCTCACGCTGCATCCCTGACCAAAGGAAGACACTGCTCGAGATTAACGACGGTTTCAAATTCCTCGAGGTGCCGCTGAATGGATAGAATAAGGACGAAGTTGTCTCGCGAGCCAACGCTGCTCACAGGGTTTTCTTAAGCCTTAGGAAATGTCTATCGACCTGACGCGACATCTCCTTCGCTTCAAAGATCCGTGTGTGCCATGCACCCGTCCAGTCAATCCTCCTCTACGATTGTAATTACTGGGCTGTGAGCGTGAAAGATGAGCGAAAGTTGCGATATTTGACCACCGTTACTTGAGGACCATTCCGCAAGTGAAGTACACCGAATCCGTCTCAAATGACACAGTTCACACTCGCTACGGTATGATTGCGAGAACATCTCAAGGCGTCTAAGAAAGACGACTGAGGTGGTTTGGGCACGTCTTTCACTTTCCTCACAAGTCCAGTGTTACTGCCGTCGACCCAGCGCCGTTCCCAGCCTGGAGGCGTTGAAGAGGCCGGCTGAAAATCTAACTCAAAACAGTCTGTCAAGACTTGGATGTGGTTCTTGAACCTTCGGTGTTCGGTCTCCATCGCTGGGGAAGTTATGGGGTCGAGCTGTCCACATCTACTGTCGCAGATCATCACGTGAGAACAGGTACAATACGTGACACCATCGAGGCCGACTAGATCAGGCGTGTCAAGCGCAAGTCTGATTGAGTGGGAAATCGGGCGGGTGGTAGACTGAGTAATTGGGTGATCAGGTGATAAAAGAATATTTGAAAGACTCGCTGAAGGAGCTGGATTCCGAAAGAATCGTTTGTATATTTACCCCCTCTGCTGGGCATATTAAGGAGCCCGGAACACGGGATGGTTTGCAAGGTATGCTAGAGTAAATTCCGTTTGTGGTCCAGTACCCGAAGGCAGTCCAAATCAGCAACTCCTCTGACGATCGGAAGGACTCGGCCATGGCGAGGTCCACCTAGAATCTATCTTAAGGGAATACAGCTAGTAAGATCAGTTGTAGGCTTCTTTATGTTACCTTAATCTCTTCTCCCAACCGAAAATGCAGGTAACATTAGCCTTCTCGAGATTGGGTGGTAAACACTGGGACGCACAATGACGAATTTAACCGCTGTACTTCGCCCTTGGAGGCACGCCGGGCTGATGCGGAAGTACATGTTGAGGTTTTGCTTTCAGTAAAGAATTTTTATCTCGTGGACGCCATCAACTGCTTCGATATACACGGTGACTTTCGTGTCGTACCCGTCGCCGTAATCCTCTAGAGGTAGGCGATTGCTCTGTTCAGCAGACATGGCCCTCGCGGTTTTTACTCGGCCTGTTTGTCGTAGTTTCGTAATATTTTCACTCCGACTTTATTCCACTTTTAGAACAAGCCAAATTACAGTTGCCTAACATATTACCATCTTTCTCATCTAGTAGGAAGTGCTAACGATCGCAAATTTCAGTAAAATCACGGTGAACTTACAACGAAACATAATTAAGTTTACTTGCAAAATTCGAAAACAAAGCCGACTGCAAAAGTTTACATAAAAGGGTTGCCGCTGAGCTCCTGTGAGCTTGTAAGCGAGTCTGAGGATCTAGAGGTGTGACCTAAGGACAGAAAACCGGGTAATCTGGGGCTTACGCGCACCCGAATTCGCCGCTGTCTCTTCTCCTGATTACTTCCGGTCGCTTAAAACAAACTCCAATTTGCGACTGTTTGCAGAACATATGCCTTCAAAATGACGTTCAGTGGATGTGTAGGCAAAAGCTGCCTTATCATGCGGTAAAATTTAGAGTTTATCGCGAAAGCAACGGCACATCATTGTGGTAAGCTCGGAAGTGTCAATGATCTGTAAAAGAAGTAATCGAAACCAATCATCTTGGCGCAAATCTTCCAGTTGTTATGTGCTGAGCCGCTAAGCACTAGGATACTACTCAAGAATCACAGTTTCAGAGAGACAAATATAGCAAATTTGGACTATATCCTCTAACACAGAGAGGAAATTGACAAACCATCAATAAAAGAATGAAGGCTTTATGAATAACAACAGCGCACCAAAGTCCTGAGGAATTTAAGTCGACAGCAGAAGAGTCCAAGGCGTCCTGTCTTTGATTTACCCGAAGAGGTCAATGAATTACTCAGGTTAATCCTGAATGTCCGATTGCCTTGAATACTTGGTATAGATGCGAAGTCCGCTAAAGCGCCAGTACATAGTAATGTTTAGTGGTGCTCTGATCAGGATGAAATGATGATCCCGCCTTGCATTTCAGAGTTGTCGGAAACACTCATGAAAAACGAATGGTAATTGTTTGATGGCATTAAGGCGCCAAGTTATGCAACTCATCCTACGTTCAACTCGACATCATGGCCAAATGATTACTCTCCTGGGACAAATAGACATATACCAGGCATTTATGGTTCCGTTCAGTTTATTCGGAGGAGTTTAGGTCTACATCTTTGAGCTCTGCATTACTTACAAAGTAACGGTATTATATAAAAAATTTGGGGAGAGAACATCGAAAAACTACAAAAGAAGTACCAACATAATTCCGATAGACAAAAGATTTTGGGCGACACAGTAATTATTCAGCTTCCCATCCCCCGGTAAACTGACGATGGAAGTAAGGTTATAAGTTATCGAACCGAAACAACTAATATGGTTGGACAATGACCGTGGGCGCTTAGTCTCCATAGATATGGGTTTCGGCGTTCATTTGGTTGGCTTACAGATGGATAACAATAGTGCTTGCATGAACTTCTCATGCACGCACAAGATACGTTTATGTAACCAGACCATTTTCGATTCTTCACCTGTGAATGGTGCATTTCAGCGTTTTCTTCCATTTTACTGATTCCTACTAGACTTAATGGAAAGCTTTTTTGCGATTCCTCAGTAACTAGTATCCACCATAGATAGAAGGGTGTATCTGTTAGTCGTCCTTGCCCAGCCTTTACCAAATCTGACTAATGCGCGTTCTTTTATTCTTTACGTAAGCGCCAGGTTGTTCTTAAAATGTAAATTCCTCCATTAAATGAGTAAACATGAAGATCATATATTTCAGGAATATACGTCTTCTATCAAGGCGTAGTCCAAGCCTCAGAGGGTCACATCGTCACAACATGGAGCAATTAACTCTCATCACATGCGTTGTACTTTGTGCGCGTTTGCTTGATTGCCAGTTCTTTTGGACTCATCGGTCTGGATAACGGCCGTCGACGCTGTGTACTTTATGCCCTTTTATTACGTCTACCTACCGTCTGAGGACGGTCTTTTTTGCTATGTCAGTCAAAAAGTGGAACAGTCTGGAATTCTGAGATTAAGTCGTTGTACTTAAGAAGCAGTATTGTTTTCAATAAATTTTTATACATAATCCATAATCATGCATTCTACTTTACAGAATGACGGAAAAGGCTGGGTCCCGACTTCTTCTCTTCCCAATGCGAAATGGGTCAATGCATGAACTGACGAAACTGGTCAGAGCTAGTTCTTCATTCTTTAACGCTAATATATCGTTGACATTTCAGGGATAAGATCGTAATACGCCCGATCAAGGCACCCAGCCCTCATCTGTGGCTCCACAAAACCATGCTAAACAGGGCGATCGCACGCCGGTAACCGTCTTTAAACGGCTGACAAAACAGAGGAGGGTGTGCGACGTGTGTGCCTTCACACCTGGCAATCCTCTAAATAATCCCATCAATTCATCTTAACCCCAAACCAAAAGGTCCTATGGAGAGGGCGATATGCAATCTTGTAGACTCCAGAATAGCAAGGGTCATCTTCCCAGGAAACAAAGGTCTTGTCCAATAATGCAAGTCAGCAGCCACCGAAGAACCAATTTTAGGTTCAGCAGAGTTTACCCTCTACTAGGCGAAGAGAATAGAAACGGTGTCTTAGACAAATGCTGGTAAAATACCCTGTAGTCAAGCGGTCGAGGAATTACAAGAGACACCAACCACCGTTTTCATCACGTAATCCCACACCGGCTGTCAGAGTGACAGTGCTCAATCTGACAATATGGAATGCGCACTTCTTCTCGACAGGCTGACGGAAAACATTTTGAAAAGAGGGGCGACTCGGAATGTCTGCGAACCGGCCCATTGTAAAATGGACTGGGTGGCTTCCAGGGGGAGCCGCTTCTCTGAATAGGACAACTGGAGGTACGTGCCGCGTACACTTTTTCTGAGGCGGATATTCAGAAGCAAAGCAACAAGAGACAGAGTCGTATTTTCTATCACTAGCGACGCCTTGAGACGGTTGTCCGTTCAGCCAATCACGACTGTGACGGTCTCACGATCATGAGACTGTTTCTCCACTGGACTTCGTCCGCCACCATCGGCATCGCCTTAAATGACCAGATCCGATGACGTTTAGAAGAAATTAAGCGAAGACCTGAACGTCCTCTTAATTACAGTGCCGAGGGCAGACAAACTGACTGTCGTGATGAGCTCATTTTTTGCGTCAAAACAGTCAAAGCTATCTTGAAGGGCGTGCTCGTCCGTCGTGGGATCGGCAACTGCAACAGGAATTTCTTGTTCCTCACGCAGGCCTGAGATCATCTGCTGGACTACGTCCAAAGCCGGAGGCTCAACCAGCGTGACGTGCTCGTGATTAAGGCGATGTGTGGCGCCGGCTGCATGAGGGGTCATTGCCTTATCATCTACAAGATGATACCCACTTGTTCCCCCATTGGTGACCACAAGATCAGCCAAAATCAGGTGATTAAAATGTTGCACACCTTGAAACGGTTAAATGTCAATGGGACCTTAGCAGCTGCATGAACTCCAAACTGGAAGTAATCCAAACCCTGGAGACACATCCCAGTGCTGAGACCTATTGGAGGGTGTTGCTGGATACAATCCGGGCCACCGCGATAGAAGCCCTCGAATGCGAACGAAATAAATATCAGGACTGGTTTGATGGCAATTAAGAAGAAGTCTACACTTTCCTCTTCACTAAACGCAGTCTACAAACGACCCATGCCACTAACAGCTACAACACTAATAAGGCCGCACATTCGCGGTACCAACGCACAGTAAATCAGAAGCTAAGGGAAATGTAGAACAACCGGCTAACTCGCAAGGTTAGGGAGACCCAGAGACAGTCCGGCCGTGGTGAGATGAAGAATTTCTTCATTGTTATGAAAGCAGTCTATTGTCTACAGGTCAAAGTGCCCAAGCCGCTTCTGAGCCAGGATGGTGCAAACCTTCTGACAAAAAAGTCGTTAACCCTGAAGCGTCGGTCGGCGCACTTTCAGTGCATACTCAACCATGCTGGGCATTTTACGAAGAAGCCATTAGTCACCTTTCTCAAGTGAACGCCAACGACAACCTTAATCGTGCTCCTTGTCTCATTGGAACAAATGGAGCTGTCCAGTGGAAAAGCACCAGGAGCAGACTCAAGTCTAACCGATTTCTACAGGTGCGGCAACCCATAATTCACTCACAACATACCTCGTTATCCCAGGATATGCGACGACAAGGACACATTCGCCAAGACTTCAGGAATGCAAGTTTCACGCAAATATGAAAACGCAAGGGTAACCAGCAGGGTTGGAATAACCAGAGAGATATTTCCTTTCACAACATCGCGGATAAAATCTTCCTGACCGTTCTACTCGATCGTCTGAACGCACTTCTGAATCAGGGACTTCCACCAGAAACAAAGTGTGGATTTCGAAAACACAAAATTAAGCCTACTGCGCAAAACCTACCAGAATTAGGGATCTACCCCCGACGAAGTCCTTTCACACAGTGAATCGCAAAATCTGTAAAATCATGCGACAAATCGGGCGTCCTGAGCTACTTGCACAAACGGTAGACAAAATTAATTACGGAATGATGGCGTGCGTAACGGACAGTGTACAAACTTTCAAGAGTTCGTAGAGATCAGTGAGTTGAAGGAGAGCTGCGTACCCGTTCCTACCCTATTTAGTCACATGTTCTCAGCCATAATGATTAAGGCTTAACGTTAAGAGACGTCTTGAGACGTAGTATACGCCCGATGGAACAGTGTACGAGTTTGTGGAAGGCACACCAATGAGTGCCCCGACTTCTGGGCTTTAGCTGAGGCGATCGTAAAAAGGTCGGGGTCTCTGGTCTTTTAACACCAAAGAGCGGAATTGTGGACCCAGCATGTAAGTGAAACCTTCGTCGTCATCGAAGGGAATCAGTCAATAGCATTCAAAGAACATCTTATTACCGTCTTCCCGGACATGTAATTTATGATGGAGGAGAACGAAAAAAACCAGCGAGTCTTCCTTGGTGTCCTCGTATGTCGCAAAGATTGCGGTGACCCAAAAACTAAAGTGTTCAGGAAAGCAACTAATACGACGCAAGCGCCATGTTTTGGCAATAACAACCCTATCAGCCACAAGCTCTTTTGCGTAAGGGTGCTTTACTGGCGTGCCGAGACGCATTGCAGCGAATCGGAAGGCAAGGTTGGTGAATTACAATATCTTCGACGGATGTGTTAGAGAGCAACTTCGCCTACCGTTGTATGTGTAAATGCGACGAGAGACAAAATTCAACCAACCCCAATTCTGGCGGACATTCTCGTGCGTGAAGAACGTCTCGGAAGCCGTCAGCCGCTGTCTCAACACTCGGAGTTCGACTTGCACATGAGGCGAAGGCAGCCGTTTGGCGCCAGATCATGAGGCTGGAAGACCCATTGCCACAGAAGGAAACGTCCGGAGTCGTTTACAGGATCTGGTGCAGTTGCGGAAATGGCCACTACGTCGGATAAACTGGAAGATTACTCCGAACGCGGATGGCCGAGCATGCGACAGAGTGGAGGAGGAATGACGTTAGCTCCCAGGTTGCGGCTCACTCGATTGGATTGCGCAATAACCTTTAAGTTTGACGGGGCTGAAATTCGAACAAGAGGTGACAACCGCATGAGTCACGAACCAACTGAGTCATGTGTCACCGGCCCCAGTAGACTAACCGAGGCACTGACCTCCGACTCCATGTCCTGTGCTGAGACTGTCTGGGCAGCTTAGTCGGCTACTCGGGATGTGCGCGACTACCCACGGCTTCGGTGACGGTGAGCCAAATTACCGATTAGTTTTCACGTCGAGAATCAACTACGGTGATGAGATTACGCCAATTAATGACTCGGGTGTGAACTAACAAGTCATATTGTATCAAGTATGAACCCCAGCGATGAACATGAGAGCTGCTAATTACTGGTAGGCATCCGATAGCATGGAGAATGTGTCCTACAAATATAGCCCTTTTCTGCGTCTATGATGATGAGTTCAAGTGAGACTCCGAAGCGTCAGGCCAATACACTTCTTGTTCCAACGATTGTATCTTCTTCACTGGAACTCCTACCAACAATATAGACTAAATTCCAACCGGTTACCATTGTAAGCGTACACTCTCATCACGCATAGGCCTGGTCGACCATTCAAGAATCAGCCACGAAAAACTAGCGCTCCAATGTGAGGAACCCCAAGTTATGTCCGTCGCACCCGCTTGACATGTACACGCTTCCAAACAGCATTCCACTGTCGCATGGGTTTATTCGGTCAAATGCGTCTCCAGTAAACCTGTGGCGAAGTACCCCAGACATTATCCCACCAGCTCACTACGCCCCTTCGACCCATGCACTACACGCAAACCTCCTTCTCACAACATTCCACCTACTAACGGACCAGAAAACCGTCATATCAGTGAGGGGCATGTTCTTTGGAGCAACATGGTGCGTGTCAAACATAAACGAACTCCTGCAGCTCTGTCAGCCACCCCTGCATCGAATGATTGACCGGCACGGCTGGCCGATTGGTTCACAAGAAAGGGAATAGGGAGTGAAGTCAAGACTACAGAATCTATCCTCACGACACGTCAGCGAATTCCTGAATATCATTAAACTGACGCGCTTCGAAGCTACCATGCTGCGCCAAAAGTTGTGTCTCAGAAGGCTGCAAGCTGACCGGATAACTGGGATCTCGCAGCCAGTACTTTGTGTATGTGGGGTGACTGGTTTGTGGACTGCGAGTCACACTTGATGGTTCTCCCCAAGGTGGACCCTATGACATTAATATTTGATCCGCGTTTATAATGGGATCTTGGGCTACAAAAAACAGTAGTCACAGAGGACAGCATTCTGGGACAATGATGATAACTAAGGAAGATCAGTACGATAAGCAGTGATACCCGTAACTGCTTTTGAAGTTTTATGAACCCGTGGGCCAGAATGGTTGGTTGAACTCGCCAGATACACTTTTGGGGCCATTTACAACTCAGGTGTTTGGAAATTACCATAAGGCGGTCTTCAGTGCACTAGCGGGTTGCCATTGGAAAAGGATTCCTGTGTCTGTCCTCCATAAGGACCGGTATCCCGTTAAACTATTCTTTCGATTAACTCTCCCATTTGCTCCTGGTGACACTTTTCCCGACAGTGTACACTGTGGGTCCGTCTTCATCCTAAAAAGTGTAAAAAGCCCCTTGGAATTTTGACATATAGCGATCATAATCAGCTTAGCAGGAAATCCATTTTCAGGGTTGTTTGCGCATGCACGTGAGATTTGGATAGGTTTTCGGGGTGTAGTGGAAGATTGCGCGCATTGTTAGAAAGTAAATAAAGCCTATATTGTCTGTTCGGCGTTGCCATCTCCGCTGCGGGACGAGTTTACACCTGCTCAGGTGTTGATTCTGACTTGAATTTTGAATGGGAGAATGGGTTTGGTGGCCTATTTTAATTTCTTTCCAGGCCTCGGTGTTCCGAAAAACGGGCATTTGAACAATATCCGGTTAGCGTCAATTATCCTGTCCTGGTCCCAAGTGTAAGAGCAATGTGGGCATTGTAAGCAAAGTAAGCCGAAGGAGGATGCTGAAATAATTAGTAGAGAAAGCAGCCGAGGTTAGTTTTAGGGTTTGGGCTAGTATCAGGCTAAGAATTTAGTTCAGGGTTAAGGTGAGCCACAAGTTTTAGGGTTTCGGTTGGAGTTAGGATTTAAATTGCAGTTTAAGTTTACGTTTTGTGTTAAGGTTGGGGTTAGGTCTAGCGCTAGGGTGGGGCTACGGTTAGGATAAGGGCTTGGGTTACGATGAAGTTTAGGGTCAGGTTTTAGGCTGTGCTCAAGATAAGGATTAGGGCCTGGGTCATGGTTAAGGTTAGGGCTAGGGCTAGGGTTTGCGGTAGGTTAAGGGTTAGGCTAAGTGCTTAGTTTAGGGTTAGCGCTGGATTTATCATTACGTTGAAGATTAAGTTTACTTTTGGGATTACGTTTAGGCTTACCGTTAGGTTTGGGGCACTGCTGTCCCGCTTGTCCTGTCAGCCAGGTCTTTTGCGAGGAGTCTAGGCTTTCTTCAATCTCGCGGCAGATTTGTCATGCATCAGGTTGCCATTTCTGTTTCAGCCTCAGCTACTTACCCCACTAACGATATCAGAATCACTCTTCGGCTTACTTTACCTTCAATGCCCACATTACGTTTACACTTGGGACCAGGGCATCGTACTCGACCCTTGTCCGGTATTTAAGCTACCACCAAGGAAAAGGTTTTATAGAATGCACGAACATTTTACGCCGTAACGCCTTGGAGGCAGTCGTTCTTGGCCTGTTCTCTCAACAGAACTGTCCTGAAGATGTCAGACTAACACGACGTAAGTTCTTCTTCACATACCAACTTACGCGGGCTTACTTCCATGGTTAACTCAGAGTTGCTAATGAGGAATTCAGACTTGTTGAGAGGCTCATATGTTCAGAACGCCGGAAGGTCGAACTTGACCTTGGCTAGAAGCATGACTCCACAGTGAAGTGTAGTCTGTAACATTAGGCAATCTTCAGAAAGTAGTTCTAACAGGTCTCCAACGTGAATAAGAACAAAAGCAGTGGTCTGACAGCAGACACTCAAAAAGCACTGCAACAGTTCGGACGAGGTGGAACCGCGAAAACGTTCAGAGAAATTCCCACCCTCTAGACAACGTTTTTTCAAAAATTCTGCTCCCAGTCAAGACGTTATCACAAAGCTTTTGGACTAGCGGTCGGTCCTATGACTACCCTGCCAGCACCAGCCCCGCCTAGCCCCGCCTGGCCCCCTCAATAATGGCGGGGCTAGAGGGGCTATGAGGGGGCTAGGCGGGGCTGTGGAGGGGGCTGTGGCGGGGCATGCAGCGCGATAGCCCCGCCTAGCCCCGCCAGCGAAAAAAATGCGCAGGGGACGCCACATCCCAGCCCACTTTTGGCACCACTTTAAAATATCGTCACCATTGTCAAATATACGAATTAATAACACACACAGATTGTAAACCGGTGGACAAATAAGAGCTTAAGCAATGAGGGACTTAAACAAAACCTCAATATATTGTGCTCATCCGCAGCTACATTCAGTGGGCGTAAACGGATGCTTTCTCCATGGTTTATAAGCCAATTTTGATAAATTAGCTCCTTTAAATTCCAAAGAAGGTACAATAAGTGGTGCTTTTGGAACATATCTTTCGATGCAAATACGCTTCAAAAGGCTTCAATCCAGAGGGGGCTCTGGCCCCGCCCAGCCCCCTCCAGCCCCGCCTATGAAGGAGCCATGTGCTGGCAGGCGGGGCTCTGGCCCCACCCAGCCCCTTCCAGCCCCGCCTATGAAGGGGCCATGTGCTGGCAGGGTAGCCACACAAACTCTTTGTTCCCATCTTGACCTGTTTAACAGTTAAATAGTGGAGTTGTATAATTCGCCTGCATCCTCCTAGGTAGCTGGTGTTCTGACATAGCCTCGTGTAACTCTGACACCACCTTCGAGGGAGCAGTAATGTCCTACAGCTGGTCTGAATTAAAATGTGGGAGGTTCGCGTACCATTGAACGAAAAACTAGCCTGACACAGCGGTCAGCTTTACATAAAACTCCCGTTTCCACGTATCACTCCCACGCCAGCCCCCACTGATACATAAACCAGGTGTCGATGTCTGGGATCTCTCGTCGGAAAGAGCGGCCGTGTATGCCATATTAAGAAGAAAACATTGTAACCTAAACTTTAAGCTCGGTGGGACTCAGAAACTTTGTCTTGCTTGGTCAAAAAATTACCACTTTCTTACTATTTTTGATTTCAGCAGGCGTAATACTACGTGCGGATACTTTCAACATGAGGTGTTTCGCGGGATGCTACGATTACGATTTCAACTACATAAGGGTTCGGATTTTACTACGAGGATTTATGGTCTGGGGTCAGGACTGTGTGCGTCCGAAGGCCCCATCCGTATAACCCTTATTACCATAATTCACGTTAGACAAGGTCCTCAGGTTATCTGTTATTGACGCCGGGTACAAACCAAACACTTGCCGGCTTAAGGTTTAGGGTTGTGGTTTTGGATTTAGAGTCGAGGTTCGGGTTTAGGATTAGCTTTTTGGGTTAATGGTTTAGTGTTAGTGTTTATAGTTAAAAAGTCATTCGGCATTTATTTCCTCAACTTCCATCTACGTCTTAGGGCGGTTAAGCTTCAATGATATTGACGGGCCAATCGCCCTTGTTATTTGTGGAATTGGTTTCACTGGTTACCTGCGGTGAATTGTTGCATTGCGCGGTGCTTACGCCGAGATTTAATACGCATTAAAACAAATTAGCATATTTGCCTATAATATCTGCGTTTTGCCACTGGGTTTCGCACATTCTGCAATCTTTTCACGCAGCCCCGGCCGCAAAGCCCCTTTTACCACGGTTCCCATATTTGAGGCGCCTGAGTTTCCTCATTTCCCTGCAGGACCGCGTTTTCGAGCCTTGCCTTCAGCCCTTCCCTCAGCTGGCAACACTCAAGGGCAGGATTTTCAGTCCGCTTTGAGAACCTACGATTCATCAGAAAGAGCTTGATAGGCTTACACCAGCTGAAATCAGAGCGATGAAAACGGTCGTTGCCCCAAAGGTGGCGCACCTGTGACCCACACGGGAGTCTGTTTATAACGGAGCAGACTTTCGACGCATCTACCTCAGAAGAGACAGTGGCGAGTGAACGTTACTTTCGGTAAATTCTCTTCAGGCCGGTACAGTTATATAGGAAGGGGACACAGTGATTGAAAAATCGATAAAAGTTAGTTTAGAAATACAGGCTAGGCAAGAGCGGAAGGGCGCAGGAAGTTGTACGTGGTTAGTCAACCTTTGACCACGGTAAGCGCGGAGCCTGAACAAGGTTCTTTTGGGCGCATAGGGTCGGTTTTCGTAACCTTATGGCGGCCGCTTCTGCTGTTGCTAACAGGTGCTGGCCCAGTAGCTTAGGGTAGCTCGAGGGGACCTTGTAAATCACACGAAATGCTTCAGTGGGGTCCACACGATGCCCTGAGTCCACTGCATGCGCAAGGATGGCGCTGTCTATTCTCCTAGTTTCACCCTTTGCCAGCCATGCGGGAAGGTGCTCTCGTATTCTTTTGGAAAGGCGCCGACTCGTACGACCAATATAACCTGCTCCACAGGAGCAAGTGAACGAGTAGATGCACATTGAGGCGGTCTGAGGTGGCAGCCTATCCTTGCCTTCTCCGCGTAGAATAGGGTTTGTAGAGAATGATATGCGAACCCTTGCTGCTGGGAAGGTTCCCGAGACAGCTTGGTCAAGGCGCCTTCTTAGGAGTTCACCTGCAGCGTCTCCTTGGAAGGGGACTTTGAGGAACAACTTTTTCTTTTCGGCGGTTAGTTTGGTGGGTTTTGTGGGTCGTTCGGCAAGGTTCTTTGCAATGAACCTGTCAGGGTACTCACTTAACTGTTCTCATACCCACCACGTCCTGATGACAAGACAAAGTCAAAGCGACCGGAGGTGGAAGTGGGCCAATGACTGTCAAAGTCAGACAGTCTATCTATGCGTGCCAAACTTGTTCTGTTCCCCCACATCGCACGAAGAGGGAACTCTCGGAGGTCGCGTATGTGACTGCTATAGAAATCACATTAAAAATGAGTTACTGCGTTCTGCTCCTTAGTAGGATCTAGTTACCACGTCACTTGGCAACCTTTCGAAGCTAGTTTGACTATTTATATTGAGAAACTGATCGCATAGTCCGGACTGGATCGACTTCTTCTGCCTCCCCTCTGTTATACATCAGTGGCTCATCAGAGTAAAGCCTAGTAGGAATGCGATTAGGCGTGGTGGCTGACGTTATATGAAGTTAGCGCCTAACACGGGCCACAGACAAACCATAGTAAGAAGAGGTCATTACTGTTTGACGCTTATTTCAAAGGAGAATCGGACTAATCCGCTAGCTGAAGACCTTCCAGGCAACCACTTTTGGTGCGTTATGGTAGTTTCATGGATGGCCCATTTATGGTAGTGTGGAATGCACTGAACTCTTACGAGAAATGGCGTCTCAGCATCGTGGTTACTATTCTCCCCTCTTCCGTGCACCAGTGAGAAAGCGCGGACCTGTCAGCCAACTGACTGGGCACAATGACTGATGATGATTGTGCCTCCGGCTGGCGCGTGCGGCATTAGTACCAGTTTGATTGTCATAGGCGATGATATTCGCTGTGTACCCCGCAGCACGGTGATCACATGACGTTGACTTGAGTGTGAGTTAGTTTTCACTGGTAGCAGACTTGCGTAGCGCCTGCTGCACTCTCTCCATCCTGGGTCCGGTGACAGAACAGAGTCAGGCCTACCGAAGAGGGGCTTAGACGCTGTGGTTGACAGAGAACAACGGCTCCTCTGTGCACGCCACATACGAACTGTTTCCTGCACAATGTGCCAGGTTTTCACAAAAAAGCGTGGGAGGGGTGGGAACGGCTCTATCTCCTTTGAGTGCAAGTATCATGGACGCTAGATCGAGAAGGAACCATCAAGCCCGACTCAGTCTTCCAGCCCATCATCCCAAATATACAAACGCACGAGAACAGAGGTACTCAATCCGTTGGCAGCCTTCCAAACCGCGACATCTACAGTGAGTGACCTATCTCATGAAATGTTGGCTGAAATTCTGAAATGCGTTTTCGATTAGGAAGGATTACTTGGTCGCGGTTGTAATACTGATTATCTTGCGGCATACTCTTATAACATTTCGGACTCGGCAGGATGTCGGCTTTTAAATGCACTTCTTTTCAATCTCCTATAGAAAGCGTACTCGGTAAAAAATGACTACTTAAGTAGCGTGCATTTTTCCCATTGATTTTCGATGGTCTTGCAAATTCAAATATATCTTATAGAAACCATAAATAAAAATATGCTTTCTTTTAGTCAATCAATAAAGAATCACTTCTTCTTTATATTTTATACTTAAGGAAGAATTATAATTAGGTTTTAAAAAAGTTTCTAATTATGAGACTATTTAAGACCGCGAAATGTCAATTCACATAGCATCGTAACTGGCCGTTAACCACTGCTGCTCATGAAATGAACAACATGGTCCGTATCCATTGCAAAATGTTATGGACTCTGTATGATATCTCTTTGATGGCATAGAAAAATATGTGATCGTCTTTACGCGGAGCGCATGCACCTTGTAGACTGAAATTACTAAGCGCTAATGCAACGAATGATCAGGCTCCAAGTTATTCGGCAATTGGAAAACTTTTTTAAAACCTAACTATAATCCATCCTTGAGTATGAACTATAAAGAAGAAGTGATTCCTTATTGATTGACTAAAAGAAAGTATATTTTTATTTATGGTTTCTATAAGATATATTTGAATTTGCAAGACCATCGAAAATCAATGGGAAAAATGCACGCTACTTAAGTAGTCATTTTTTACCGAGTACGCTTTCTATAGGAGATTGAAAAGAAGTGCATTTAAAAGCCGACATCCTGCCGAGTCCGAAATGTTATAAGAGTATGCCGCAAGATAATCAGTATTACAACCGCGACCAAGTAATCCTTCCTAATCGAAAACGCATTTCAGAATTTCAGCCAACATTTCATGAGATAGGTCACTCACTGTAACGCGTCGTTATAATCTCAAACCGCGTCATATTTTGTTATTGCTAGGACTGCTATGAGGTGCAGTGGGGATGGACTCGGCATCATCAACCTCACTTTCTCCTCGCTCTCTCATGAACCGGTCGACTGTCCGAGCCTGGCAGCCACCTGGTGCTGGGATTCGGAGCCAGCCAGATAACAAAAACTACCTTTATCAGATAAAAAGTCAGTTAGAAAGCTGTGCACACACGCAGAATGTTGGAAGGTTGGCAGCCCAGAAAACTTGCGATGGTGATGTAGGGCTCATACTTACCTGACACAGTTCTTCAAATGCATGCGATGTGCCAGTGGGACCCTCATTTTTGCCCAGGACGTGGACCGTTTTATGGCATCCAGCCTCTCTCTGACGAGTGCTGTCCGTTTGTTTGAACTTCTTTTAGGTCTAACACAGCATAGCAGCCCCGTTTAGAGGGGCGCAGGATATCTGACCATGCTGGATAAGATGCCTAGCGGCAGAAGAGGACGTGACTGAGGTTACACAATGACTGTCGGAGGCATTTTTAGACCATCTCTGCTTGCGTGTCCGTCGTAAGTCTAGTAGACGGTCGTCTTCTCTTAATCTCTATCGCCACATATTTGGGTTTGCTATCTCCGGGGGGTCCGGCAGTTGGGCCAACACCTATTCCAGTCTGAAATTAGTTCATCAGACTAATCAGGGTTTTGAAATGGCTTGAATAAAGTCCGATACTCCTATAACTAACAACTCAGGCAGATAAAAGACACTGTTTGGCCTTAGCTCGCGCACCTTGGTGGACTACTGCGTCGACTTTCGAATTTCCAGTTGTCGACTTGTAAACGCAATCTTGTTCAGCGGGGCAGCTTTGGATGTTCCATTGTCCAGCCGGCCAGAGTCTTAATAACAGTGATAAAGGCAGCCATAAGTTCTGCAGAGAAGCCGCTGAGGCTATCAATATAAACCTAGGCAAATTTACACAAAAACTTTTGACTAGTCTGAAACTCCGACCGAAACTTTGGCACTTCGTTTTGCCCTGCAAAGGCCGTCGATCACGATCACAGCCTTCCCTATCTCCCCTCGCATTCCCAGCATGCGAATGTAGACGGTAGCCCTTCAACCCTCACCATCAAGCGTGCGAACCATATCCCCTTCAGTCATTCATTCTATCAACGGTTTGTCAGGAGTAGGTAAAAGTTGGCGAGTCAAACTTCTGCGTTTACGGAGGGCACCTCATATCGTTAGCCGCTAGGGATGCTATCCTCCAGAGGGGTGACGACATCCACCATGTGCCTCACGGGGTGGGAGCAGCTGTGGTGGCTTGAGTCTGAACTCATTTACAGTGAGGTAGACTTGCGCAGCATCTACCACACTCTCTCCCTCTCCTTCCTCACCCACCAGGCTACGATGAAAATGCAGTGTCAAGTCGACCAGAGGTTGACTCGGACACAGTGACTGGCACTAAACCTACGCGTGCCACGCACGACTAGGTACTCCACACAGTACGCCAGTTTCTTACGGAATAGCGGGTGGCTAAGCTCTCACTTTCGTGAGCGTGGCGTAGAAGCGTATTAGGAAGGTGACATGGAGTTGAATTTCATTCACCGAGCCAGTCCTTCAATATGCGCACAGTACTGATCACGCGTGCATAGGCATCCCGTCAGTTGATGATCGTTAATGCCACGACTTTTTGATTTATTCAAGCACGTCAGATCTCTTATTGCAAGTAATATGTGGGGGTAATTTCCCCAGCGTCGACCTCACTCTCTGTCCCCTCTCCCATGCTCCAGTCCGAGACAGCCAGTCATCTGTTACGAGTAATATGAGGTGAAACGTCTATTTGTGCATGTTTAGTAGAGATGTTAATACGATGCCATCTCTGAGCCTGTCATACAAAATTCTACCCAAAGCTACTTACTCTCAGCCAATTGACGGGTTAATCCCTCGTTCACCCCAGCTTACCGGAGCCTGCTTAAATGGCTGACTGTTGGCATGGACAACCCAGGCTTTAGCACGATGGGAGGCAGTCAGTCGACCACTACCGTCACCGGCTCCACCCTTGAAGGCTGGGACGCGGTGGGATGGGAGACTAAGAGTAATGACTCACACCGTCTCCCAGGCAGTCCCGCTTCTTACCCGCAGGCCTGAGAGACGGTCCACCTAATGTCTTTGAGATTGCGCCCACGTGGGTGTCCGAAATTTCAAGTGGGTTCCAGCCCACGCACATATTTCACTCCATCGATACTCCACTTCCTGTGTACGCGCCTTCAGACGCGGGGTATGGCAGTGGAACTGATCCGATTTGGTGAGCTGGCAACACTCCACCCCTATCCACTGCCCAAAGTCAATGTGGATTGCATATAGTGCGTGCGCAAATGTTGCCAAAACAATCCACCGAAAATTCATGCATCCCTTGATATTTTGTGGTGCAACTGATTAAGTGGAAGGTTTGCGTGAATGGCTGTTACCAGTCTATCTTGACAGCAGGACAAGATAGTTTCTCAGCTCTGCCTCTGTGCCTCGGCTTGGGATGCACACATTTGATGGCGTTTAGACTGGTAGTCAGTAGCTGGGAGGTAAGTTGAGATTGATGCTTCTGGCCTATTGGTCATCGTTTGTCATTCATAACCTTAAATGACTGAGGCATGTCGATAACCATCTACACAAACAAATGATTAAGGTCAGCATAGAGTGAGGCACAAGTTATGTTAACTGGCCTTACTTTTCCGTTAACTGAATTAATTTACAATCCCAAAATGGCTAGGCAGCATCGTGCGAGAAGCAAAAAGTCGACGGTTGCGAGAGACGAGGTTGACCACTGCGTTCAGCGGTGACTCGCTCGGGAATTTCTTTATGATAGGATAAAATTGCACTGTGTCCACCTCGCCAACCCTCTCCCCTTTTTTTTAAACACGCACTGCGTTCGGGGGCAAGACAAGGTCACAGAGTGAAGACGAGAAAATAAAACCAGAGATAATTTGAAGGACCCTCGGTCCTGATAGAGTTTTGCCTGATCAGTGATATAGCGGTATTGGTGACATGTCCGCGTGACAGTTCATCACTTCCGCTCGTGGGGACCGAATTAGTGAGGTTGCTGTTCGGATTGATGGTTTTTGGGCCTTCCCGTATGGCAGCCTCCTTTAAAGGTTGTGCTCGGAACTCCTTAATTGAGTTCCCACTGAACACACCACAGACATCTTATTGTGATATTTATGGAGGAATTGGTGTAAGAATTGGTAAGATTGGGGTATGCTGTCGGAAATAAAATCTAAAAATCGGGACCCAAATTAGAGCCGTCTGATGCGCGAACAGCTTCATACGGAATAAATACATTGTGGTAGCCGTTTGTGGATTCGATGCTAGAAGGCGACTGCACATGGCTATGTAACAGTCGTTATCGCTCATCATAGGGCGTTTGGCGAACTGAGGATCATTGACGACCGCCAAACGGCCGCCTACCTACGGTCAAGTTACGGTACCATCTGACATAAAGTAGACGAGCTAACTCAAGAAATGTTATCCGCACTTCTAAAGTGCACTTTCGACTCGAAAAGATTAATTAAGTGGGGTTGTAAAACTAAGCATCATGCAACATAATTCTATAATAATTCAGTTGCCTCAGGATGCCGACTTTCGAACAAAGTCATTTCCGGCCACATAAAAAACCATACTCTGCAAAAAATCACTACTTAAGTAGCATGACTTTTTCTCATTGATTTTCGATACTCCCAAAAGTTCAGTTTTATTTCATGGAAAATATGCATAAAAATATTCGTTATTTTGCTTCTTCGACAGCTACTTAAGTCTTCTTCTAATTTTATACTCGAAGGAGGGAAATAATTCGGTTTTAAAAATTTTCTAATTGTGGGACTTTTAAATACCGTGAAATGGCCGTTCATAAATTATCATATCTCTGCATTTGCCAATGTGGCTTGTTAAGATAACAGTATGGATCAAATACACTGTTAAATTTCATGAACCCTATACGGTCCCCTTTATTACCGTAGATAAATGTGTGGTTTACCATAGGCGGAAAATATACGGCCTGTGGTTTGGAAACCCTGAAAGCAACTGTAACGGTAGGTCGGGTTCAAGATTATTCGGGAATTCGTAAAGTTATTGCAAACCGAATTATACCCTTTCTTCGAGCAAAAAACTGGAAGAAGACGTAATTCCCTACCGAATGAGCACAAAATGAATGGATTTATGCACATTTCCCATGAAATATAATTGAATTTTTAAGGGTGTCGAAAATCAATGAGAAATATTCAGGATAATTACTTAGTAATTTTTTACAAAGTGCAGTTTTTGAGTGCAGCCGGAAATAAGTTCATTAGAAAGCCAGTATCTCGCGGTAACTGAATTATTAATGCATTATGCTCCACGTTTTATAACCCTATTTAATTGATCATTTCGAGCCGAAAATGCACTTTAGAAGTTCGGTTAACAGTTCATGAGTTTGCCCACCTACTGTACCTTTACTCTCAGTTGTTGTGCCACTGCCTGAGAGGGTTCTAATTTGAGTACGTTCCGTAAGCCGCTCGGTGAGAGCCCACTTACCGTAAGTTCTATTCCCGATCACAACGGGTAGGACAACGGCCCGCGGCTTAATGGTAGAGTATCACATTTAGTGGTCAAAGATCCCGAGTCTGAATGTAAGGTGATCGACACTTAGGACTGGACATGACTGGCTGGTGACAGCTAATAAGCCAGAAATAGTCATTCTGGTGTTCCTTTTCTTTGTCTATATCAGTTAGCGGTTAAGAGACGCGACCATCTATCCCAGGTGGCTATGCACACACTGGACACTGGGCACAAATGTGCACGGGAAAACACTCTCATTGTTGGCGTCTTCCCAATAAGGAGAGGCCGCGAATTCCTGGGGACAATGCACTAAGATGGGCTACATCAGCCGGCATATCGATCTAGATGCCACACACAAAATCGTTAAAGACAAATTCAAATTGACTCAACCAGTCTCGGGGAGGTGGCAAATTGCAATTAACACTCATTGGTACAAACTTGAACCAATCCTGGAGTTCTTTGTTAGACTCAGTTTAGAGGTTTATTGTTTTTTGCATACCTATAGTCTAAAGACGAGCTGGAGAACCAGTCTTGGGAACTTGCACAATAAAATTCACGGTTTCCCAAAAAATTCCATCTTCCTAATATATACATATATGGCAATGATGTAATACCGTACTCACGAATTAGGTATTAGTTAGAAGCTCAGGCACGTGTATCGTTGATGTTTCTGCTGCTGCATGACGCAGCTGTGATTGGTTCCGAATGGCAGAGAATACGCGTGGCCCAGGTAAACGAATAGAAGAAGACGGGAGGGCGATTGCTGGGACCAATTGTTTGCTTAGCCGACGTTTCCAACTTTGGTGCAAGCCCATCGTCAAGGAGTGAAAGAATTTAAATCTCATAGCATATTTAGCTCACCTCCGTTGGGGGTGACCTCGAGCTGCGCGACTGATCGTATAGATATATATTCACATATTTTTTTGGCAGATTTCGAGTAATTCATATTGGCCCAACTGTGTAAAACTCGGCTCCTCGATGGGATTCAAACCCACGACAGTAAGGGTAAGGCTTTAGTACAGCCACCGCTCTAACCATCTGAGTTACAAGGCCTCGCCGGAGGCCAGCTACGTGAGCCTGGTAGTCATCTGGTGGATTCTAGATGAATTACTTGGGAAATCCTGCTAGGGCAGTCAACATACTGTATCAGATTTGGTGGATTCCAGACGTTGTAGTAGGTTGGGCGGGTAACTTGACCCAAAAGTGATCAAACTCGCGTCATCCGACGCGGTCTCGTAGCTCAGGTGATTAGATCGTTCGCTCTGCTAAAGCCTTCTCCTTACTGTCGTGAGTTCGAATCCCGCCGAGGCGCCGAGTTTTTCATAGTTTGGTCAATATAAATAATCATGCGGAGAACGCACGACGATCGTGGCCTCCGGTGACAGAATCGGTGATCCAAGTAGTCAGGCAGTTATCACGCCAATCGTCCACACCGCTGATGGAATCCCGGTCATTAACGGGCAATCAGGCACCCATCGAGCCACCAGGTATCGCCAACTGCGATGTCAGCAAGTGCTTCTAATTTTCGCAGGTATGTACTGCTGCTGTCAGCTGCTGCCTCTAGTGATGGGTAAAAACATGCACCCGAAACATCCGACGAACATAACTCTTGCTCGAGCGAACGATTCGCCTTCGCCTCGTCTGCTCCCTGTAACCTGTTTTTTTTACTAAAATCGATGGTCGCTGTTATTAATGGGCACGAAATTGCCCCTCTCTGTGGCATTAGCCACGACAGGCTAGCAGATTAAAGCCGTCAAGTTGTCCGAAAAGTCGGCTGAGCCGTAGCTCACAGAACAGAGGCTTTAAGGGTGGCCTGCTCCAGTGGGATGATTCCCCGCAGTGCAAGGTGTCGAACGAGGACGTCTCCACTCCCCTCCCCCAGTTGAGGGATTCAGAACTATGCCGAACGAGTATGTAAGAAGCCATATTGGATAGAGAGTAAGTTCGTCTCGTTGAAACACCGCGTAGGCAACTGATTTTTCTGGTTTGCCATCTGGACTCTAAACAACACCTGGCCCACCAGAAACAAGAGTGCGCACGTCTTAAAAACCGTATAGTTATTCGTATCCACTGGATGTTCTGGATACCGCAGCAGACCGCGTCTCCACGGAGTTCCTGCCACCCCGTGTCTCCGACGATAGACTGACGTCCCGGTTCCAAAGGTAAATGGACGAACCTGAGCTCTCTGCAACCAAATACCCTTCAGCTTCAGTCATTGCTCCGAGTTCTCACTCAGACGGGATCTGAGCTGGTCACTTCTTGTTGCTGTGAAAGCCTAGTCCATCGTGCGCAGACAAGGTAGACTACGGAAGGCTTTGAAGGGATGTTTAGCTATGTCGGCCACTGCGCCCTATATCGCCTCGAGTTGTTCTGACTCGGTCTTGCATCCGGTTTCAGGTGAGTTAGGGAGGAGCGATTGTGGCGAGTGCTATGCAAATCTGCTATCACTAGTTCACACTCAGATCATTGCCCACCTCTCTGTGGGGCACACGGTGGACATCGTCGTTGCGATAGTCGAACCGGCATTGTCTGGAGCTCGCCACTTCACTTGTATCAGCAAAAGTTAGTTTGTAAATTCTTCTACTAAGCAGGAAAAACCGTACAGAAATCCTTCGATAAATGACCTTCGTCAGTTACCTGCAGAACTTAGCACCTGAAGTATGGACAATTTAAGGCGAATGCACCGGACACTGAATTGAAAGTAAATCAATTGATGTGACTTCAAATCCTCTTAAGACCATGATTTGGCCATAGGCATAGCAAAAACTGCCTGTCAATTTCCCAACTATTCGCATCCTTTTTGGACTAATTTTATAACACATTTTCTGGTTTACAGATTGTGCCACCAGAGGGCGATGACTGTTCGTAACCTGTGAAAGTGCGTACGATGCAATGAGCCAAACTAAAATTCCAGACTCGCGCTCCCACGGTGGGAATGAGGGCACCAATGTCCCACAAGGGCAGCGCACACCTGGAACGCTCCCTCACCCTCCTGATCGGTCTTCCCCGAGCAGCCAGCATTCATTATTGTGGGGTAAATCTCGAAGTCTGAACTCATATTCGCGGTATTGAAAGTGACAAGTGAAGTTTGATACAGGAAATTAAATACTTGAAGGGAATTCATTAGTCGACTGACGTTTCGAAAAAGTCGGTCGCCTGTCTATGGTGATATGTAAGTCAGTGGGACGGTTCTCTAAAAGCGGTTTTACATGAAACACCCTGACTCCTTCACGACCCGGTTCTATGTTGGTGTTAATTTCCTGGCCGAACGTACTACATGAACTACGGTAGTCTCGTCAGTTTAATTCGTCGAATGCACAGAAGGCCGGATCTTCGAACCAGGTGAATCAAGTTTTCCTTAAACAACTAACGGTGGAAAGTAAAAGCAAATTTCCAGTTGGACGTTACAACGAGTGAGACAGCCCCCTGAAGTCCGAGTACCTTGTCGAACTTTTCCTTTAGATAGGCGAACGTACGAACAACCGGGAAGCACCCTAATAAATAATACAGTCTCCGACTTTATAGCGAAGGTAATCCCTCGACGAATAGAAAACTGTATGCTCTTCAGGTTTAAACCCAAATACCGAACTTGTTGTGTTGACAAAACAACTAACATTCTCAGTAAGAAGGATTTTAAACCAGTCAGTTGACTCGAAAATCTAATTGGTGATGGAGAATAGACGGGGGATTGGTTCCTATTCTCTGACGCCCAGATGCCAAAATTGTAAAATTCAGACCTCAGTATTCAGAACAGCTACCAACACTAGGCAAATACCGAACTTAAACGGCAACCACCTCCCGTCTCAAAAATACAGTTATGTTCCACACGTTCTCAAAAAAGGGGCATCGATTGTCACACACCGTCTGATAAAAGAACCAGGCGACTGCACCTCCATGGCCCCCTCAAAACGAATGGATAGCATATGATTTTACCATGCATAAAAGCCTCAGATGAGCAAAAGAAGGACAAAAGAGTAGCGGTCTTGTGTTTAGAGACCATTTATAACATCGAGGTTGTCTCTCGGACGGTCTCAAAAGTGTTACAACTACCTGGCGTAGACATGTCCCCATAGACCACAGGCAAAAATAGGGCGCTATACGAAGCAACAAAATTATCTCTGACTCCGCCATTGGACTCCGTCAGGAAAACTAAACAAAGGCTGCAGACTCGCTTAGACGCACATTAGATAATTTGGATGCACCTTCTACGTTAGTAAGGTAGTCATCCTGAAACGAATCAGCTCAACGCATGCGTGTCGGACTTTACGGGGCGCTGGCTTCAAACGTCAGTCCAGTCGGTCGGCACGGCGACCTATCCCCGTCTTACCAGGTCTTGCGTTAGTATTAAGATAGGATGACCGCAGTTAGTAGATGGATAACTCGACGGGAAAGCCAACTAGTTGTGAGATCGAACTCACCTGCGTAGGCTCAGTCGCCTCCACCCGGCGCACTGAGTAAGTAGAAGAGCCAGTCTGGATACAGCGAAAAAATCATTAGTTGAAAATAATGGAGGTAGAAAAAAGACCAAAAATCGCTCAGTGCGGCACTGATAAACTCGATAGGAAATTTCTTGTTTTTGCAAACTCTGCACACGGCAAGGAATTTACTGATGAACAGTAAGGAGGACTGTTAAACATTTCAGCTGGTCCATAAGATACTTCTGTTGATCCGCTCTTCTGTATGAGGTTACCACGACGAACACCACCTCTTTTTATTTGGAAAATTGGTTTTTCGACTTGTCGAAAAAGTCGGCGTATAGCGTAAGGTGAGAGCCTGATCAGTTTCAGTACAACTAGACACATTTTTCGCTTCTTTAGACAAGCAAATATTCTGTGATAAACCAAGGACCAGACGTTTATATTACGCATTTAATGTGTCCACGTACGCCATGAACTCTTATTCTGGATACAACAGTTCGATCTTCACATCGGACGATGTCCACCGTATGAATAACAGCAACGTGAGAGCGGGGACGATGACTTGAGGCTAGATTTAAAGTCAACGGTAAGGTAGGCCAGGACCTAGTTTAGGGTTAAAGTAAGGACTAGTGTTAACTGCAGAGTTAAGGTCTAGGGTAGGGTCAGGGTTAAGATTAGCTCAACGGTTTAGTTTTACATTAGGGTTGTTGTTGAGGTTAGGAAACAGAAGCATTTACCTTTTCAGTAATTTTGTGTAGGTCTTCCCTTATTACTTGGGTGGTGCATTCCTATTCCCCTTTCCTATTTTAGGGGCCACATAAATCAGTCTTACCTTGAAATCTCATCCAAAATTTGGGTTGCCATGGGAATAGGAACTCTCCCTCCCCCCTCCTAATAAAGTTGGCTTTGCGCTTTATTCCAGGGGATTGGGATAAGGGTTAAGGTTAGGGTTCAGGTTGTGACAAACAGTAAAGTTGGGACAGGAATAGACAGCCTTCCTGAAATTTAACGCAAGGCCACCTGTATTCTGGGAGGTCGTTATTCCCGTACCTCACCGGAAATTCGAACCAAGCTGTTTGACCTAAGATTATTATTCATGTCTTAGGTCATCGCAGATTCACAAAATGTATGAACTTTTATGCTTTCCTGTAAATGGACGATATAGATCAACCTATCCGAATGCAGAACAGAGCGTCTGGAAACTGGACTTTCCTGGTTGTGATAACACCTGATGTTCATTGCTTAAATTTCCGCGGAATCGCATTATGTTGCGGTTTTAGAAAAAAACACCAGCTAGAGCTGGTGGAATTATGGGTCTTCTTTGGACTTTGGACACCAGTTTCACGGAACACATCGTAGCTGTACCGCAGGGATGGACCGATAACAATCCTAAAAGCCCCACCATTTCACCTAGTCGACATTCGATAAACATCCGAAAAGTCCCAAAGACACCATGAAATATGGAATATTTGTCCAGTTGGCTGTTGTGCCGCTAAGCGTAGAACACGTCTGAGGTAATGAATACACGCTAAACTACCACCCACAACACTCCAATTTATCCATTCTTATCTCATTTGTAGGAAATCGCTAGATAGACAACACGTCTCTCACAGTTACTTCGGTATTCTAGAGATAACCATCACGAATGCCATTGCCTTGGATCGTATTGCAGCCGTTTATGAAATTGAGTATTTGTAACAACTACATATGGTGGTTTAAAACCTTTTACAACTGGTTTATTCTGGTAGACGCAGACTTGTTGCTTTTGCTCACAAGGCACATCGGTTGCTTACCTTCTATTTCAGACAAATTTACGATGTCTGGCATAGCAACCAAAAGGTAATCGTGAAGTGTTTTTCAGGTAAACAGTGTGGCAAATAAATTATGAGTCCCTGTAATGCGCAAGAACATACAAACACACACACACACACACATGACGCTTGAAAATATGCGGATTTCCATGTCTGTTCGGAATCACGTGCGCGATACTTTTCAAGATGACTGAGGGAGACGTGCCAATCATAGGAAGTGAACCATTTGCTATTTGAATGGAAGATAACTAGCTGACTTCATGCGTAAGCATAAAAACAGTCAAGAATGAAATGAGGAAAACTTTGCGAAAATTTACTACTCAAAAAATAGTACGAAAACAACGAGAGGATCGGTTTTGTTTCCCCCTCCTGAAAAGTACTGAACCAGAGCGATAGAAAAATTAGTGGGAGCGAAAGTTCTAATTCCAGATGTATGTATAAGTAAAGAAGACTGGTTGAACACCGGAACATTCTGTTTATCGTTCTGTGTTTTCGAACTCGTACAGGAGTCTATCCTCAGAGATAGGAGTAACAACAGAACGAATGACAGTTATAGGACGTGCTAGCTTATCCCCGATTGATGACAAAAGACAACACAGGGCTCTGTATGCCAGCGCCAGATCGCAAAGTCGATTGACTTAGTTCTCATCCGAAGCCCAGGTTTCAATCAATTCTCGGTCTGTTTGTTTCCAGCGTGACGTCCTGTAGAGCGTCAAAGCTCAGAAGAATAGACAGACAATTCGGGTGCTCGACCAATCTTCTTCCTAACCTATAAAAATAAATTTAGATCTACACAAGGGTAACATTTGTACTTTCCAGGGCCTTATTACTGGAGATACCTACTCCAGCATCGTTGTCCTGGTCACAGCTCCATTTCGGTACACCAAACCAGGGTTGGTTACTGGCAGATACAAACGGAGTGGGTAATTACGCTCTTCCGGTTTCGTACCGTCAGACACTGTAAATGCAGAAATAAAGGTCTACGAGTGCGCACCAATGCTAATGCCATGAGAACGAATATTTCAGATCTCAGCCGATATGAGCTGGGTCTGTAGCACAGTGGTGCCCTGCAATAAACTGACTACAGTTCACGCTGCGGGTGTCTACCACTAGGTTTGGGGTATCGCTGGTCGATTATGGCGAATAAGCCGGTAAGTCCAACTTCAATGTTCATACCCATGTCTTAAAGTTTCTCTCGTAACTAGAAATCTGTGAAAAGTGCACGGATGTTTCGTAAATTCCTCGTACAGCACTGTAGAGACCGGCGTAAGACACTTCCACGCTTCGGGTAGGTGCGCTTGTTAAAGATATGCTTAACTGACTGTAATCAAACCAAGAGTAACCGTTCCATTATCGCTGTATTTGTAGGAGTGGGACCGACAGTAGAGAATCCATGTCCACGGGAACTCGGCACTATCCTCACTATAGTAAATGTGCAGCACTTGCATCCAACCAGATGCGCCAAGAGTCGTGGACTTGAAGACTGCCAACTAACGACATAACTAACCCCATCTCAAGGTCGAAAGCCAGCCTGTCACGACTCTCTTTAAACGTGGCATTGTCATTCATGTGAGATGTGAACGGCGCATACAGTAACCCGCAGCACTTAATGAGACCAGGCATGTGTGTGGCACGCGTAGCCTGTCAACTTAACTTTGTCAATCACTGCAGCCGCTCACACCTGCGGTCATCTAGACCCTGTTATACCATCGGAACAAGGTGGGTACGGGAGTCGGTAGATGCTGTACAAGTCACGGTGCTGCGCCCAGTCCGTGGTACACGCAGTAAGTGTTGTCTTTTGCGACTGTCTAACGGTCCTATTTTTGAATAGGACCTCTCGATGCCAAAGTAGGAATACCACTAATTGAGAACGTTTATGTAGTTTTATGTCGATACAGTGAGTGACCGACCTCATGAAATGTTGACTGAAATTCTGAAATGCGTTTTCGATAAGGAAGGATTATTCAGGCGCGGTTGTAATAGGGATTATCTTGCGGCATAATTCTATAATACTTCAGACTCGGCAGGGTGTCAGCTTTTGAATAAACTGCTACTCAAACACCCTGTAGAAACCGTACTCGGTTAAAAATGGCAACATATGCAGCATACATTTTTCCCATTGATTTTCGATGGTCTTGCAAATTCGAATGTATCTTATAGAAACCATAAACAAAAATATGCTTTCTTTCAGTCACTTAATAGAGAATCGCGTCTTCTTTATATCTTATACTTAAGAAAGGTGTATAATCAGGTTTTTAAAAAGTTTTATAATTGCCGAATAGTTTGGAGCCTGATCATTCGTTGCATTAGCGCTTAGTGATTACGCTCTACAAGGTGCATGTGTTCCGCGTAAAGAAAATCCCATATTTTTCTATGTCATTAAAGAGATATTATCCAGGGTCCATAAAATGTTGCAATGGATGCGGACCATGTTGTACATTTCATGAGGAGCAGTGGCAAGCGGAAACGTGCGATGCTATGTGAATGGACATTGCGAGGTCTTAAAAAATCTCACAGATAGAAAATTTTTAATAACCTAATTATAGTCCTTCCTTGAGTACAGATTATAAAGAGGACGTGATTCTCTATTAAGTGACTGAAAGAAAGCATATTTTTGTTTATGGTTTCTATAAGATACATTCGAATTTGCAAGACCATCGAAAATCAATGGGAAAAATGTATGCTGCATATGTTGCCATTTTTAACCGAGTACGGTTTCTACAGGGTGTTTGAGCAGCAGTTTATTCAAAATCTGACGCCCTGCCGAGTCCGATGTGTTATAGAATTATGCCGCAAGATAATCCGTATTACAACCGCGCCTGAATAACCCTTATCGAAAACGCATTTCAGAATTTCAGCCAACATTTCATGAGATCGGTCATTGACTGTATATAAAACACTTTTCAATCAAGTTCCCTTTAGCGGCAGGTAACATTTGCTATCAACACGAGAACTGCTCATTGGAAGACACTCCACAGTGCCTGTATGGGACTCATGATTATTCTACACGGCATGGCGAAATAGACAGAACCGAGCACATTAGGTTCTAACTATTTTCCGTGCTGGTCTTAGGTAAGTACTTCAAATGTCGTTTGTCAGATGATCCGCGCTCCAATTACCTTGTTAGAAAACTGAATGTGGTGACGTAAGAAGACTCGGACCTCTAGTCAATTTTGCGTAATTTCGGTCCACCCAGATCTCCCGATGGTCTTTAAAACGCCAGTAGGTCTCACTTACCTCTCACGAGGGGTACGATGGCTCATTTATTAAATAGCTTATGTTTGCTATAACTTTCCGTTTTTTGCCTATGTGAACTCGACAAGACAGTGGGCACACGTCAGATTTGAGGACAGTCGATAACCCAGACTCGGGGCACGCATACCAGGTTACTCAAACTTGTGGTTGGGTATAGCTGGTTGACGACTGCTAATGAGCACATACTGGCCATACCAGTCTCCCTTCTCTCTGCGGATGTTACTCATTTCTTAAGTTATGGTCTTTCCACTCTAATAAAAGATATGTTTAGTAGGCCTGACTTAGTGCCACCCACCCACCTAAAATACTTCAGTAGGCTACCTTTGAGATAAGGGTTGGGGTTTGACACTTTGAAAAGTAAAGGACGATAGGTCAGCCTAACAGTCGTGCCCAACGATGTCCACCGTATGCTCCCCAGCAACGTGAGACAGACACAATAACTTACTCGTTAATAAGTTTATAGTGGGATCAGACTTGCACAGCATCTACTTCACCCTCCCCTCGCCAGTGTCAAAACATAGTCAAGAAGACCGAACGTGAGAGGAGGCGCAGGTGGCTGGCACGGCCGGACCCCCAGCTCGGCGTACCACCACACCTCCTGTTCTGCCACATACACGTGAACAGGCTTTTTTCTAACAATAACGGCACCAAAACGGGTCAGAAGGACAAGGATGACTGAGAAGTTATGATTACGATCGGCGGGAGTACAAACGCACCTACAGACAGGAGACCGCATGCCAGAGAACTGTCAGTACGCACCAGTCCGCGAGTACCATGATTTGCTGATCCTGGCATGGCAGACGTTTACAATGCTCGAGGCCTAGAAGGGTTGTCACTGCGGGCATATTTGTTGTCTGGATATCCGTATTTTCTGATAAAAGTATATCCAGCCAGCGCAGCTTCGAAAATGTAATGAACTGATGTGATGAACTGACTAGTTAGTTTGTTAAGGGGGGCACAGGCGATCCAGTTTCACTTTCAAATTCTCGGTTTAAACAGCTCCGCGGTTTCTTCAGTCAGCTCTCAAATAGTACTCTGTCATAAAGGAACATCGATGCAAGGGGCCTCCTACTCTACGTCCCCGGAGGCAAGGATAAAGTGTATGACCGGGATCAGAAAAGGTAACCTGCAGAGCGTTTCTTAAGGAAATTGTGGTAATAAAAGTTTAACGGGTGTGGCCTCGTAAAATCATACTGACGCGGCCTTAATAGGAGATTACTCGAAGGATTCCCCATGTCCTGTCCATATACAGCCATTCCTGCAGCACGGTGTCCTTGGGACGGTTTAGTTCAAAGAATGTCATCCTGCCGGGATTAGAACCGTTGAAGGGCGTGACTGGATTCCGAGCAAAATCTCGACCGCACAACGCCTACGTAGATACAGTGAGTGACTGATCTCTTGAAATGTTGGCTGAAATTCTGAAATGCGTTTTCGATGAGGAAGGATTATTCAGGCGCGGTTGTAATACGGATTATCTTGCGGCATAATTCTATAATACTTCGGACTCGGCAGGATGTCAGCGTTTGAATGCTCTGTTTTTCAATCTCCTGTAGAAACGGTACTTGGTAAAAAATGACTACCTAGGTAGCATGCATTTTTCCCATTGATTTTCGATGGTCTTGGAAATTCAAATATATTTTATAGAAATCACAAACAAAAATATGCTTTCTTTCAGTCACTCAATAGATAATCACGTCCTCTTCATGTTTTATACGCAAGGAAGGAGTATAATGTGGTCTCGAAAAGTTTCTAATTATGAAATTTTTTAAGACCGCGCAATGTCCATTCACATAGCATCGTACCTGTTCGTTTACCACTGTTCCTCATGAAATGTACAACATAGTCCGCACCCACTGCAAAATTTTATGGACTCTGTAAAATATCTTTTTAAAGGCATAGAAAAAGATGAGATTTTCTTTACGCGAAACGCATGCACATTGTAAACTGAAATTACTAAGCTCTAAAGCAACAAATGATCAGGCTCCAAATTAATCGGCAATTAGAAAACTCTTTTAAAACCTAATTATACTTCTTTCTTGAGTATAAAATATGAAGAAGGCGTGATTCGCTATTAAGTAACTGAAAGAAAGCATATTTTGTTTACGGTTTCTATAAGATATGCTTGAATTTGCCAGACCATCGAAAATCAATGGGAAAAATGCATACTACCTAAGTAGTCATTTTTTACCAAGTACCGTTTATACAGGAGATTGAAAAACAGTGCATTGAAAAGCTGACATTCTGCCGAGTCTGAAATTTTGTAAGATTACGCCCTACGATAATGAGTATTACAACCGCCATTAAGTAATCCTTCCTAATCGACAACGCACTTCAGAAGTTCAGCCAACATTTCATAAGATCGGCCACTCCTTGTAAATATAGTAGGCAGTTCATGGTAGTACCCCTACCCCGATCATGTACTTTATGCTTGCTGAGGATTTAATATCCTGTGATGGTAGCCAGGCTGTTAAAACTGATGGTTTGCCATCTGGTTCAGTAAACAGTTGGGGCGTGATGCAAAAAATGTACGGTTTCTGTACAACCAGAATAAGTGCTTGTCCGATGTAGACTTACATCGGGACTGAAAAACATATTGCTTTCCTCAAACTGCTTGATACAACTAATTCTAACATCAAATTAGCAGCTTTGCATATCTCCAAGGCAGAAACTAGGAAGGGGGTCAAAATATCGTCCAGAACGGAGTTTCATCTGCTCGAGAGGATGCGCACATTCATCTCTGTTTTTAAGTCCACTTTCAGCAGGTTCGTGAAATTCCGTCCAGTGGCCACTTTCACGTGTAAGCTTAGATCGATACTTTTAAACACAACGGACTCGAGGTTAGCCCCCAGACTGATGGATTTGACAACATGCGCTGAAAATGTCCAATACGAGGACTGCGCTAACTACAATCACAGCCAGCCCTCGGGGTCCGGACATTTCATCTGCCGTCTCAACCTGTTTAGACAATTTTACGGAAAATAATGACGCCCTTGGAAAGATGCTGGAGAAACTTGGAAACGGTGCCAACATCAGTGACAGGACAAAGAAGATTGCACATGATTTAGTCCTCGAGTTGTATACTAAGTTGGCTACTAGATGCCAATTGGGCCTTTACTCTGGCAACCTGCTTTATCACTTAGTTGAGCAGGTGAACCAGTTTGAGATGACCTGCGCGCGAGTGAAGTCAAATCATAGAAAATTGCTTCGAGTCCATCGTGAAGACGAGGCGGCCAGAAATTTCATGATTGATAGGATTGCTGAATTACAGAACATCCTTGCCGCCACCAGAGAGGCTTCCCTCTATTGGAAGTTTATGTACGAGTTGAATCAATTTGAGTACAATCTCGCAGAGGCCCTTGATGAAAGAAAAATTTGGCGCAGTTCCAAGGCCTATGATACACAGTGGATTGCTGAAATTGCTGGACCCCTACAAACAGCCTTGCAGCCCATTTACGCCGCAATTGTCCCCTCCCTGATCGAGGACGGCATGAAAATGGCCATTAACTTGCCAAAACCGGAAGATCACGGCATGGCCACTTACGCGACAGCCCTTGAACGCATTGCACAGCGTTGCTACGAGGAGGGCTTCTACACCGAAGCTGAAACTCTTATGAATGCCGCACAAGTCATACGAAAGGATGTATATGGCCCAAATAACCCCATAATAGCCTGCGGTCTAACCTGTCTGGCTCTTATTTATGGAAAAATGAAGAACTTTGAAAAAGCCATCAAGACAAACGCAGAATCGATGGCTATTTGGGAAAAATGTCAGCTCGATGATGGTCTGGTGGCAAAAAATTACCTTCAGGCGGGTAACATGCTTCTTAGCTGGGGCAAGGAAGAAGATGGCGTAAGAGCACTAAAAATGGCCCTATCTAGAGCCAGCGACGGACTGCCTCTAACAGGTGACATTTGGGACAAGTGTGCCGTCCGCTTGGCACGCGCCTGTAATGAGGCTGAAAAACCGGATGATGCCATAAACCTGGGCTGCAAGATCATTGAGGCCTTTCACGAGAAGACCTTCGGGATTCCAAATGATACCTCCCCCGTCATATACGACGTAGCCCTGGCTATGCAGAAGGTGGTTACTAAGGCGGAAGGCAAAAAGAGCCAGGAAGATGCAGCTGCCATGACGCAGGCTCTGGCAAAACTTAACGCTAAATTGCCCCCGGCGGTTGCACTTCCAACCACCGTGCAGGACGCCCTCAAAGAGGTTGCTGTCGCACATGCTACCTGCTACCGCTTCAAGGCGGCGACTGTGCTGAAGGATTATCTAGAAGAGTGTAAGCCAGTGCGCTTGCTGGAGACATCATCTTCGGCACCCCGACGAATGACTGTGATAGGACGTAAGTCCGTCTATCGATAGGAAGACAGGGGAGAGGTCCACGAAACTAAAGACTGTGTACATTAACATCGATCCTCATCTCAAGTTGCATGAAACCTCCCATCCCACCGTCTCCAACAACACAACTGAAAGTACGGGATGGGTACAATGCAATTTTCAGAAGATGCTGGAAGTCAGTCTAATCTCGTGCCAACACCTGCGGGACTTAAAAACTGCGTGCTTTGAGGAATTTTGCGGGTCCCCATGAAATTAGCGAACTCTACCTGGTACCACGATGGTCATATACCTGCCGAACCCCAGTGTTTTGTTTTTTTACAAATGCAGCTATTTTCTCGCAGAAATGTCTGTTTGCTCTGGAAAAGATGCACTGAGACGAAAATAAAAACGGGCTTGAGAAGGTTTATAGAAATGTGTAGTTAAAGTTGAATGCGAAAATTCGGTGAGCGATTTCGAAAGAAGGAGAGTGACTTACAATTCTATTGCAAGAAATGTTATTTCAGACAAGGGCTGAATTCTTTTCGTTATACACTACCACTACTGATAGTGCCATTGGAAATATATTTGCCATTATCTTCACTACTGCCGTAATAACAATCGAACTGGTATCGATTTAGTATCAAGGTCGGAGATGACTGCCGTAAAGTCTGCATCGAACTGAATTAACCAATTACATCACGCGCACTTCTGGCGCGGATAAATGACAGGATTCTGAGACTTACATACGGCAAATCAAATGCCAGTCTTGAAAAGATTCGAAAGTCGAATCGCGACTCGCGTTTCATTGTCAGGAGGACGCTTAGTCGAACCTGATATGGCCGTGATCATCCCTCATCTAGCCAGCCATATGCTGCGGATATAGAGAGTTCAATTCACTGCCATCTCCTGGGCAGAAAGCCGAAGATCGGTCTAAAAGCCAGCACCGGATCTTGCGGGATTACGTCGGGCCGGTTTTTTGGCAGATCCCTCGCCGGCTCCCTTTAGTGAGCGGTGTCAAAGATGAATCCGCAGTACAGGACTCCTTGAGTGGGGATGAGGAAAGTGTCTCAAAAACTTCAACTGCATCTCTTGGGTGGCTCGAGAAATTCTTGCAGTATATGAGGGAGCGCGAACCGTCTCATTCGAGACAAAGTCAAGATGCTTAATTACATCTACAGTAATAATTACTGTAGTGTTTACGTTAATGCTACTGCGACCGCTCTACTGTTACTATTAGCATAACTATGACTTTTACTTTGATCATTACTGCCCCACTACTACAACAGAGTAACGCTACTACCAATGCCCAACTGACAACTCTAACCGTTGCCGAAAGGGTTGGGTTCAGTGACAGTGGCTCGAGCATGCATTTGTTTAAAGTGAAACAGACTATCGCAACATCTGCTACACTTTCCTACGTCCCTCCTACCGTGATCCGATAACAGAACAAAGTCGAGGCGACCGAAAGTGGGTGCTAACACGGTGGCTGAACATGCCGCCGGTGGTTGACACACTGGATGTGGCTTCCACTCTATATATATACAGTTAGGTCTAGTCGCATACGTTCGCTTCTGACCTCTCACGGATGACCGCTCTCAGCGAAGCCTTACGGTCTCAGCCACCAACCATGTTCACAGACAATCTGAAATATCCAGACTAGGCTGCACCTTAAGTGCTTCTAAGGTAAGGAAAAACAAGCCAAGCCCTTTCGACCTGTCCTTGTGCCATGAAACCGTAAGACCATCGACCATCTTCGTTGATCTGCGCTGGTACTTGCAGCTACTACTTACACCTGAGGATATGTGCAAGGGTTTTTTGTGTGCCCAAAGTACCCTGATGTTAGGCCTGCAGGCGAAAATATCACGCAGTTATTCCAGTGAGATCTACAGTCATGTGGGACGCAAGCAGAAACGTACAGTTAGTGACCTAACTCATGAAATGTGTCGAAATTTACGAATGATTGCCAATCACCCGCAATCCGACATCGTTTCATGAGTCCAATGTCTATGTTAAGTAAGTATATGTTTTAAAGAATTAAAAACATAAAAGAAATACTAAAGGTAGTGTTGCGTTGTTTAGAAATGCCGAAGTATTTTGAAAAGCGCAATATCCCGAAAACGTCAGAAATGGCTCTAATATAGGAAACTTCGTTTTTAGATTATAGGATGTATTTTCATACCAAAAACGTCATAAATATGAAAGCAGAAATAAAATAACATCTAATAATAATGTTTCAGTGAAGTTTACATTTAAATGTTGTTTAATAATTAGTGTGATTTCATCTATGACGGTTTGTTGACTGCCTACATTCTGAGTGTGGATGTGAAAACAGTTTTTCAGGGATTCGTGTTATCCTTGACTCGTTTGAGTTAAGTGAAATGGGGTTCAAAAAGAGAAACTGGATTTTGCTTGATTTCACCGTCGTAGGAACAAAAGTCTTCATATGGTGACATGCTATGAGGCCGGTCGGTGCCTAATAAATTTAAATAAAATTGACAGGCGTGATCGTAACCATACCATTTTGTGTTTATAGAGAGAACTTTTCTTCCGTTAAATTAATTTCTACTTTTCGTTCGTTTTGGATTACGTTGAGTTTCAGATCGGCCTATAAATGTTGCTGAATACTTCGTGATTGTCAGTGTTTTTACCCGATCGTCCATAAAGACAGATTCTCAATTACCTGTCTGTTGAGAACTTTAAAATAAGATTATTCTTAAAAGCGTTTACCGAATTAGTGAGTGTTCGGGGCGCTCCTTTTCACGAAGATGGTCGTCTGGATCACATTTGAAGACCCATTTAAACATCAAACTTCATTTTCGAGAAAAATGACTGTCCACAACGAAAGTCAGCGACGACTATGCCTTCGATCAATAAGAAAACTTTCCTTAATAAGTTACCTCTTTAAGAAGTGCTTTATTACTGCACTCCGTTGACGGATCACTGTGTACTTTGCATTTTTTGCACGGTGAGACCAAGTAAAAATTTGACACTTTTGACCGTTTCTCTCACGTTCCTAAACAATATTGTTTTTTCTACCGTAAACGTAAGAACATGCCTTCCTCCATACCTTGAGACCATTTCCCGTTTTTGCTCGCTTTTAGACTCCCTTCTTCGATTGCAATCGAATGTGAATGCACGGCAGAGCGCCCATATAGATACTGATGTTTTGCTGAAACTATTAATGTTTTGCTCGTTTTATTTCTGAATATGGCATGCACAGAAACTGAACCGCACGGCAACTAGTGTTTCATATGTTCCAAACTGGAAATGACCGTTTGGTGGTGATCAATTATGTGACATCAGGTAGAATTTTCCCAACGGCATAACTATTTCAGCCTATTTAAACAAAGGGAATCTCTATCTACGTTATTGCTGTACTTCAGGGCACCAAATCACACAGATCTGCTAAATTAACACTGAGGAATTGATAAAATCTCTGGTTTTCTTAGAATAACCTTTAGGTTGGCAGGTTGATTACCACAGTTGACATCGAACATAAAATAAATTTTAAAGTTCGGCTAAATCCGTTTATTAAAACTTTCGCGGGTAAACTACTATCGTTTCAATAAAAGTCGCCCAGATGCGTAATTGGAGTCTAGGTCATGGGACAACGTTCATTTTCGCTAAAATTTACAGATAGTTTACTTGATAAAATTATTTAAACACGATTTCTGCACAAGAAAAGGACATTCCATTGAAGGATGTGGATGAGCGAACAAAATGCGCAACGTTAAAGACGTCCAGAAATTCTCGCATCACTTTCCGTTATCAGATTTCATGAGATAGGTCACGTACTGCATATAAGACTAAACCACATGACAGGCTTCCCACTTGATCGAGATGTGCATGTTCTTACGTGCGACGATTCGTCCGACACACACCGGCTCTGGGAAAGTGCTGCACGCTTCAGAAGGGAGGCATGACGCGTCATGGGGAGGTAGCACGTATGCGGCTGTGTGGAAAATGCTCATATGTGCGTCATGGACGTGATGCATGCAGGCAGAGCGGAGCTTTGCGGTAGGCTGTGAAGTAGTTCATTTTACTGTAAACTTCCACGGGACAACGGTAGGTTGTGTAATCCTACCATGCAACCAGTAACCCCATAGGCCAGTGCAATACGGGAATGGTGGTAATAGGGGGTTTTACTGATGAGACATCAGTATCATCCACGGGGAACGAAATGAAGGCGGTAAAGCATAGAAAACAAATGGATTTTCATTGAAATTCTACCCCTACGCTTATGTATAGCAGCGGAGTTGAGTATGTCACTTAGGAAATAACCAAAACCCATTCCCAATAAATAGAACGCATTTGAATAAACCGCCACTCGCAAATTTGAAGCAGGTCAGGAACCAACAGGAAAGAACAACAGCAGGCGCCTATCGGAGCAGACTGAAGCGGTAGCTCCAGGACGAAGGGCCGACGTCGGGTCGTGTAATAGCGGTCTCCGTAGACTAGGCTCAATGGTGTCTGTCCTTTGGCTTAGACAGCTTTGGTCTGAAGCAAGCGCGGAAATGTTCCTGCCGCATGATCCGAAAGCACATTCGGTGCAACAGGTACCTGAAGGACTCCTTCCTTAAGGCAATTTAAAGTCCACTTTTAAGTGAATTTTCGTGCATAAACTCAAATAAATTTAGCGGTCATATTACTGGTTATACGAGGGACTAGGCACGAGTATTTTTAAAGAGATAAGTAAGTCATGGCGTACGCGTTCGGGAAGAGAAACCGTTTGGGGGTTCAGGGATGACAAGCATTCGTGTCCTAACCGAGACACTGTAAGTCAAAATGCAGCCGATGACCCTTCCAGCGCTCGCCGTAGGGCGATTACCGACATGGCGTAAAAAGGTTAAACTAGTGGTTTCGAGAAGGTTAATAAATCACGACGTTTGTGATCGACAGCAAAAGGCAGCGCAAGTACTTTAATAAATGTTGTAGTTAGTTATAAGTATTAAACCCAGGGGGCTACGCAACCTTATCCTTACCTTTCACAGATTAACATATGGCCGAGCACCTCCGTGCGATGGACGAATATCCTTGGGGAGTGTTGTCACTTTGGACTTTTGTGACGGGTGAATGCCGGTGCCTTATGTACTGGTTCACCGGTCTCACCGAGATGGACACGCAGGCGACCGGGGAGGCCAATAAACGATTCAACTGTACGCTCTCAATGGGGTCAGGTTGGAATTGTTTCGACATTGCTAATAAGGGCAACTGAAACGATATCTTGCAGGAGGGTAGGAGTTTCCACACTGGAGATGTTAGTGGTGACGAGAGTAATGGTATATTGTCATACGAGATGGGTTTGCATGTGTTAGCATTGCACCGAGTCCGTAAATGTCCAGAAAGGCCGATTCATGTTCCGAGAGTGCATTGACAGCATGGAGACAATGACAGGGTTGGATGCTTGCGTCATTGGTCCGTAGCGCTTGGGACGCATAGGCTTCTATTTCTTGCCTTGACAGCGGATATTCAGTCGACTTCGAAAACGGCTATTGCCGCCTTTACGGCAATATGTCATGCCTGTCCATCTTGAGTGAGGCTTTTCCAGGTTTCAAGGTTGATTTACAGATGATTGAGTTAGGTTTTCAGGGTGTCCTTGTAGCGACGTTTTGGTTTGTCGCGCCGTAGCGTCTTATTTGCCAGCAGTGTGTCTATGACAAATAAGTGTTACCAACGAAGACAAAGTTGCAAAAACAATCGAAGCGAAGTCCAGGGTCCCCAGTCACAAGTATCTTAGAATAAAGGCTAATAGCCAGTCTATCAAGAACGCTTTCCGGAGGATGTGTGGAGACGTTGCTCCAGTTAATAACCAATAGTGTCCTGCAAAATCTCATGAGTGCGGACATGAAGTCTATTTCACCTTGTCTGCTTAAAAAAGGCAGATGCTGTTTCAATGTATATTCTCATGAAGTGCAAAACTATAGCTTGACAAAAACCACAGTCTGAGCCCCTCTCACTGCAATGGGAAATTACTATTTTGATTCTACAATAACCGTTGGTTTTAAGTCAAGACACTGAGAGTTTTACGAAATCGGCCTATTTCAGAGGTTGTTTTGTGATTCCAATATAAGAAGTACGAATGACAGCTTGGCCGCCGCGACCGACGATGTCCATCGTGTGTTCCACAGCAGGATACGAACAGGAATGGAGACTTGAGCGTAAGTTAATTTATAGTGATAGCAGACTTGTGCTGCATTCACCGCACTCTCCCCTCCTCTCCCACCTGTGTTCTGATGTCAAGAGAGAAGACTGGAGGCGGGAGAGGGCGTCGGTCGCTAATACGACGAAAACCTGCACTTAGACGTACTATCACATGGTATGTTATTATCGACAAAGACAAGGGAGACTGGAATGGCCATTTCTGGTTTAGTAGCCGTCGTCAGTCAGTCATACCCAACCCCGAAGTGTGGAACATCCGAGGCTCGAACTCGCGACCTGTTAGTTAGAAGTCTACGCCTCTAAGCACTGACTGACGACGATGGACATTCCAGTCTCCCTTGTCTTTGTCGGTAATAAAATACTGCCTATATCATGCGCCGCTGTGCGGCTGCTGGTTGGGCTCAAGAGAGAGAGCCTGTAAGGCACAACGGAACGAGTGAGTTCCGTAAGAACGATCGGTGAGCGCCCCCCCAACATTGTACTATCACACCCCTGGTCCACATCAGACACTAACCAGGATTTTTCGCTACAAGAACAATAAGGGGGGCGCCACAGTTCCCAGTGGGCGCACCTGCACCTGGGCGCGCCAGGTACGCATTCCTGATAACCCCTCTGCCGGATCCCCATCTAGTCCCCGAGCTGATCCAGCGCGCCAACCACGTGGCCTGTTTTAGGGATACAAGAAACACGAATACCATGAGGGAATTTCACTTACTCCGCGTGAGACAAGGGTCTTGTCTGTAAGAATGTAGTCCAGCATCCTGATTTCACATTTACATTCCCCTACCTCTTGTGATAAAACATACATATACCAAAACAGAAGAGTAGCAGACCTCCTCTTAGCTCAAGTTTGCGACAAATTCCCTCGATGACTGTAGGAGTTGGCGCCCTCAAACGAGTCTGGTAAAGGGCATATTGAGCGGATCCCTCCTGGCCTACATTATGAGTGGCCAATTCCCTTTCATGCATCTGCGGTGTCTGACTGACTGGTTGTCTTCGATAACAGCGACTTCAATGTACTTCTGAACTACGAGAAGAGAAAAGAGGTATGATGTCGTGGAAGGGGTACTTTCACTGAATGCTAAGCCAGTAACCCTGGGAATTTACTGTTAGTGTCTAATTCTTACGTCCAAAAGGCAGCGCAAGTACTTCAATAAATGTTGTAGTTAGTTATAAGTATTAAACCCAGGGGGCTACGCAACCTATCCTTACCTTTCACAGATTAACATATGGCCGCAGAATGATAAAATCCCTCTCCCAACCGGTACCAGTGACACCTTTCCGTCTACGTTGTGCCCCATTTGAGGGACAGTTAAGGCGCGCTGGTCCGCTTTGCGGCTATTGCCACTCCTCAGTTCAACTGATCATGCTTTCGTCTTTTAAACTGTTTGCGTCACGCAACGGGTCTTGATCATGCCTAAGCTATAAAGGAAAACCCCACTTAAACTAGTGACATTAGTTTTAGAGAAAATACAAATATTTGCATTGATCAGTGGTCTCAGAGTGACAACTCGTTTGTCTTATTCGCATTGCAACAAATTAAATAAAAAATAAAGTTAAACTTAAATACCACTTTTCACCTAAACAAGTTGCTTTTAAAAAGAGTGAGATATCTACAAGATAAAGGAGCACCTGTAGTAAAAGTTGTAAGAAATGAGACTTTAAAAATCTGCACATGTAGAATTTCTTAAAAACGCGAGACAGTGTGTTTAGCGCGTCACTCATGCTGCTATGAGCGCGAATTCAGACTATTTGAAAAAGTGCAAGGACTAGCCCCTTCCACTCACTGATATTGTAGTAGCAGAACGGTACAGCTCTCACTCGAAAATATTTGCTTACCGCCCCATCTGTCCCTTTTTTATAGCCTCAACATTGTTTCAGCCGGGTTGTCAACGCGTTAGTAGTCCGAGGTAGCATGCGAATGGTTCAGTCGGGAAACGACTCAGAGGTAGCGGCGTTGATGTCAGCGTAACCAGCAGTCTCATCGACCTCGACTGCACTCGGGAACGGAGTCTGAGAAAAAAAGCGGCAAAGACTCCCTGATCGCCATCGAAAGGACAAGGGACCTATGGCTCAGGAGTAGGGCGTCGAACTTAACATCCCTCGATGATGAATGAGCGTGGGTTTGAAGCTCAGGTCCCGCAAACTTGGGTTTGAGTAAAACTGGCTGGCGAGGGCCAATAATTCAGATGGCCATCCCGGTCTTTGGCAGTATTCTACGTTTGAATATCTGCCTAGTCGCTTTATCATTGTCTTTGAGGTCTGTGCAGTGAGCGCCTCTCCGTGTCCCGCCTTCCTCGAATAACGCCACCTCAATTATATCTGCCGAAACCTCCAGAACAACGACCACTACAACCAGCCCTACGACTCATGCTACCGACCCAGACGCTCTTGGTCCCGTCAACCACCACTCTCACCATCATAACCCCCATTTCCAGCGTTGTGGACTCTTTCCCAACCTGTCCTCATTACGACCGCATATTCACCTCACGAATATTCCTGGTCGGTCGCTTGCGAATGCATCGCACAGGGACTGGGGAACTAACAGTTCGACCGTCGTGCACGACGATGTCCACCGTGTGTTCCACAGCAAGGTGAAGCAGGCACGGTGACTTGCGCGTGGGGTAGTTTATAGTGAGTGTAGACTTGCGCTGTATCCACCACACTCTCTCCTCCCCAACTAAACTCAGTGTCAAGACATAGTCAAGAAGAATGTAAGTGAGGGAGGGCGCAGGTGGCTGACGCAGCTGAGCCCTCAGTTAAGCGTACTTCCACACCTCCTGATCCATAACGAACGCTTGAGCAGGATTTTAACCAATAACGACGGCACCGAAACAGGTCAGAAGGATGAGAATGACTGGGCAGCCATGCTTACGACCTGTACACACAGCGGGAGGGTGACCGCATCTACCGGCAGGGAACCAGGTGTCAGAACATACCAGGCTGCAAGGGCCATGGTCTGCAGACCCTGGAACACCAGCATTCACCAGACGCCATCGTCTCAACTGTCAGTATTGCTCTCGCACATTCAGCCACCGCATAGGCCTATTCGGCCACATGCACAGTTGCGATGAGATTGCTTGTTAGTCCGGAACCGAGTCGTTAATTGCATTGCTGGTCGACTGGGGGCCGAAGAACCATGACTAAAGTCATGAGGACAAAGAAACCACTGCTACGGCATGGGACGTCTGAAATCGTCTATCGGATCTGATGCAATTACGGACAAATTCACTACAATGGAGAGGATGGGAGGTCACTCTGGATACGAATAGGCAAATATGAAGTGGCGGCGAGAATAAATGACGCTAGCTCTCAAATCGCTACTTATTCGAAGGGATCCGGTCACACCCTAGAGTTTGACAAGACCGAAATTCTCACCGGATGCGACAACCGCGTGAGTCTCGAGCTTCTTAAGTCATAGTTCTCCAGTTCCCAATAAATTAACAAACGAACCGAACTCCGAACCGAACCTGGGCAGACTAATTAGCTATGCGGGGAAGCGCGGTGATCAACTATTCCAGTAGCAACGATCCAAATGGCCGAGTAATTATCACATCAAGAACCTACGACGACGATTACATTTCGGCAATTAAACACTGATTTTGGACCAACAAGCTATCACGAAACAATTACGGGCCCTGACGATGATTACGGAGCTGCCACTCGTATTAGGCATGTGGTAGCATGGCAACTGCGGTGTATAAATACTGCACTTGTTGTGCTCCTAACACCTTTGTCTGCGGCCGTCTCAGATGATGTGCTCGAGTGGGAATCTGGAACTTCAGGTCACTAAATCTCTTGTTCCAGTGATCCTATTTTCTTCTGGAGCCATAATAGTTGTGAAGCAACAGTTATGCATTAGCAGTTACTAAGATTTCGGCTCGAATGCCGACGAACTCAATCTTGACGTAAGTAAAAGACTTTTAGGACAAGAAACAACCAGCATCCCCATCTCAGCTTTCTGAGGAGAGCTGCTTGTGGGAACACCCAAATTAGTGGCCTTCCCTCGATGTAGTGTTCAAGTGACTGGCGTAGGGCCTACGAGAAATGACCTTGTACTCCCAGGAGACACTAGTCATCTAGCAGTACTTAGCTTTGTACACCTGGTGACCCCACCATCACTAGTACTAGATAATATTTTGCGAAATGCGTGCTCTAAACTGCTCACAAACCTCATCTATACGCATCTACCTCCCCATCTCCGTCCTAGTCAACCATTCAGTCCTCGGAAGCCGATAAAGGAAATGCAACCCCTCAGAACCGTCCACTGTCGCAGCGTTGAAGACTCCACGGTTACTTCATCCACAGGTACTCGTCCTCGGTCCCAACTGCATCCAATCAACGTCTCTCCGCCAATGAGCAGCGGCGAGGACAGAAGGTGCGGACTGTCTGAGACCGTCGATGGATTTGCAGACGACTGGCCGGCTACCGGATTACTGGGAAGGTTTGCTGACAAGGAAAATGATGAGTAAACGTGTGGGAACTATATTCCGACCTTTAACCTCCACCCCGACGCAATTTTCCGTTCTGACCGTTGTCTGAATGACCTGAAAATCAGGAATAAAACAATCCTGCTCTGGTTCATCAGCAGAATTTTGCCTCAACGTGGACTTCCTCATCGACTTCACCGTCAGACTCGACCCAGAACACCGACAGGGACATGGACTTGAAAGACTGAGATAAGATAAGCCCCTTACGCTCATTAGCTGTCGTCCGCCGGCCCTAGTTGTAGGAAGAACTGTGATTTTAACCAAAGTTGAGGAAAATTCAGTTCCAAAGTTTTACCACCAAGCTATGCGCCCAGACTCTGTTTGCTTACAGGACGGAATTGGGACGGCTAACTAGGCCCATAAGCTCCACGTCGGAGCCCTCTGTTAGTCTGCTGCTGTCGATGAGGGCAATCACTGTCCCAAGGGTCCAACGTCGAATTTCAGGTAAATTAGTTTAGGGTGAGCGATAACTACCCTGTGTCTACCCTACTCTACCTTACCACAGTAGCCACAACTCAATGTCGTGTGACTGGTGGTTGTGTTGGCGCGATCCAACCTGCTTTCGCAGTCACGAGCAACTCTGGTTACATTTATCGCCTTGATTCAGTTCATAAGCCTCGTCTGTCGAACGTCGCGCCACTCCTGACTCAACCCATCATCGTGAGGCCGATCGATAACTTGCTTTTTGCTTATTGGCTCCGCTTGGCGACCACAGTTTAGGCTTTCCCTCACATCTCACGCAGTCTGCACGACGACTATAGCTGACTGAGCATGTTAGGACAGTTTACGCTGGTCTCTGAGGTTCTTTTACGCTCTCCACCACATTTAAGATCGTCCTGCCAATTCGATCCCCCTTAACTGCAGTATGGGATGGTGCCAGCTGTCACACACAGGCGGGCCCAGTGGTCAGCATGGATGAATCTACAGTAGGTGGACTGACTCATAAAATGTCAACCGAAATTCCGAAATGTGTCTTCGTTTCGAAAAGGTTAATTAATTAGGGTTGTAAACCTAGTCAGCCTGCAGCATAATTCTACAATATTTCAGTTACCTCAGGGTGCCGGCTTTCGAACGAACTTCTGCTCAGGTTAGCAAAAGTAAGAGATCCGGGTCGGTAATCTGAGGAGAATGAATTGCTCACCGGATCGGGGGACTTTTCTGGCTGACGTTTCGAAGAGCTGGGGCTGCTCTCCATTGTCAAAGCGTCAAGTGAAAAAATCGATCAGCATTTTTGAATAGACGAAGACAAGACAATCATACGGAGCCTAAGAATGCCGAGCAAACACGGCCTGTCGACCACTTCACCCAAAAGGGGAACGCAAACGCAACCAACCCCAATTGAGGTGACGACACGTATTACAGGAGGCCACCAACATTCACAGGCGACGGCCAGTAGGCCGAGGCAGAGAAGGAAGAAAAAAATCGATCAGCCCAGGGCCAACTAAAGCGGCAGTCTATTCAAAAATGCTGATCGATTTTTTCACTTGACGCTTTGACAATGGAGAGCAGCCCCAGCTCTTCGAAACGTCAGCCAGAAAAGTCCCCCGATCCGGTGAGCAATTCATTCTCCTCAGAACGAACTTCCTTCCAGCTGCATGCAAAAACTATGTAAAAAATGACTACTTATGTAGCATGGTTTCTTCTCTCTGATTTTTGGTGCCCCTAATAGTCCAATTATATTTAATAGAAAACATGTATAAAAATATTCATTCTTTTGCTCATTCAGTAGATAATTACGTCTTCCTCTAATTTGATACTCGAATGAGGGACATAATTCGGCTTTACAAATTTTTCCAATTTTAGAATAATTTTGAACCCGCTCTACCGTCACATTTGTATTCAGGGTTTCCAAACTACAGACCGTATATTTTGTGCGTGCGGAAAACCACACATTTCAATACGGTAATAAAGGGAACAATATAGGGTTCATAAAATTTAGCAGTGGATTTGATAAATATTATTAACGTTACAAGCCACATTGGTAAATGCAGAGACATGATTTATGAACGGCCATTTCACGGTATTTAAAAGTCCCACGATTAGAAACTTTTAAAAAACCGAATTATGTCCCTCCTTCGAGTATAACATTGGAAGAAGACGTAATTTTCTACCGAATGGGAAAAGAATGAATACTTTTATGCATGGTTTCCATAAAACATAATCGGACCTTCAGGGGCATCCAAAATCAACGAGCAAAATCATGTTACTTGGGTAGTCATTTTTGCAGAGTGCAGTTTTTGCATGCAGCCGGAAAGAAGTTCGTTCGAAAGCCGGAATCCTGAGGTAACTGAAATATTGTAGAATTATGTTGCAGGCTGACTAATTTTACAACGTTACTTAATCTTTTCGAAACGAAAACACATTTCGGAATTTCGGTTGACATTTCAAGAGTTAGCCCATCTACTATATGTCAATGCATGTCACGCAGATGCTATTCCGCAAACTCACAGGAGCAAAGCCCTAATACATCCCACAAAGGCCACATTGTGAGGGAGCAATCGCAGCCTGACCCTAAAACTACAGGATCGAGTTATCTTTCAAACTGCGTTTTTTGACCTGTCAAGATAGTCAATAACCTGTCGGATTTGCTGTAGTGAGAAGAAAGGGTGCTTCAACCGCGACTAATGGGCCTCATGCTCTCTTTTCTTTCCCTGCAGAATCCGGCGACGTGTCCGGGTCAGGCACACTCTAGATGGTATTAGACGCAGAAGCAGTCTAAAGCGTGTCGCTGGCCGTAATATATCCGTTTCGGTCTAATGATACGGCACAACCCGGTTTTGGGGTCATGCTAAGGTTATTACGGGCGGTCGCATAATGGGGGGATTTACGAGCGAGGGTAAGGGATTTAAAATATTTTTTTGCCAGAGCGAATCTGGACAGGGCAGAAACTGCGAAAGAGGCATTATTTAGTGGTGTCTTAAAAGTTTGCAGGTCTTGTTCAGCTCGAAACAGTCCCTAGGCACTCTTTTACGATTTGGCTGTGCTAGTTCAGGTGTGTTGAACAAAAATGGAGTTAAAGTGGTTCATGAGCGCATCAGTCGGGCTGCCCTGAATCTTATTGAGCCCTCAACTTCTGCCATAAACGCATTTGGTAAGCATTAGACGGAGGCTCACTGTTCGTTATTCAATGCACCCAGCCTCATTCTCCGTTGCCACATGGCTCAAGTGTTCGTAGGAGAGGAGGAGGAGGAGGAGGAGGAGGCGGAGGAGGAGGAGGAGGAGGAGGAGGAGGAAGCGGAGACGATACTGAAGGGTCTATGCTCATAGCAAATCAGCCCGTTCCTCTAATGAATCTTTTGCGGTTAGGCCCATAATGGTGCACCAAACGTCGTGAGCAGGTATTCCGCTTGATGACAAAACAACTATATCCTTTTCTGAGTCAGGGACCGCACAGCAGTGTCTTCTTAACATGACCTTGATGGAACCGGTCACGTCTGTGAGATCCAATCCCCTGTGGGGCAGGCAAAAGACGACGACTTCACGTCACCCTAGTCATTGCGCACACTCTTATTCCAAGTCGGCTTGACTGTGGTAGGCCACAAGAACACTGGAGTGGGAAAAGAGACCAGCAGTGATTCAGCTGGGATTCAGCAGTGAAAACAATCAAATGTGAATCGAAACTCCCACGACACGCTGTCAAACGTAGCTTAGACGGTTGCCGTACAACGGGCGAAATCGATATTCTAAGAAACAAGGAACAGACTGCAACGGACCACTTTTAATGCCACACTCACTCGCGTGAGATCCTAGACGCGCCACTGAACGGAGCTTGGTGTGTGTGCGAAGTTAGAGACCACACCGTGTTTGGCACACGTGGACGGGCTGTTTAGCTTTGTCTCTCACCGAACCCACCCCCACCTCTGTTTGTTCTAACCTGTGGTCGGAATGGGGTGTGTGTGGTATGGCAAACTGAAGTAGACGTAACACAAACCCATTTCATCAAGAAGGAATTTATCCACAAATTATGGTTGTGGCCACCTTCTGGGGTTCGCTGGCTGCGATGACTGAACTATCGGACGTGGCTTTTATAACAGTCCGGGTTAAATGCAGTACGGTAGTCTTTAAACAGCATGAGGAGTGGTTAACTTCTTTTGGCCCGGGGGGTTCGGCCGACGTCGTCGAAGGTGTGTCCCACGGGGTTGACGCAGCACCGGTAACTCTGGAGTGAATTAGTTCACGGAACGTCATACTTGCTCAGCACCTATTGCACCCACCAAGCTTTGATGGTAGTGAAATGATAAGACGGCCGGTTATGGGCACGGGCGCGGTGGCTTACAAAGCCGGACACACCGTGTACGCGTGCTACACACACAAAATGGTTCCTGCACAATGTGCTGGGTTATCAGAGAAAGGGGAATTCGGAGCTCACGTTCGTGAGAATGCCACAGCGGCCAAATTAATAAGAAGCCACTGAACCTGATTTCCAGTTCCCGAGCCAGTTAGCGGGAGTAAACACAAAGGCCTGATCACGAGGACAGCTTTATCTAGTTAATTGGCAGGCTTCCAAACCATGACGTGGTGATAATTCCCAAGTGCATCAGATTTGTTATAATCAGGATTGCGCTGATGTGCTGAAAGTTAAGAGGAGCTGCCCTAACAATGCGCTCACACGCCGTCCTATCGACCCGCCTACACGGCCTGCGCGTTTTCATATCACGCCAGCCACTGGCAGGGCTGGAGGGAAGCCCAGCCACTCAAATGAGTTAGAAACCCAGTCCTCATGGTAACAGCTCAAGGGCATAACCTGGTTAGCTTTATTCTCGGCCGAGCTTGGACATTTCTGTATGTGCCTTTGATCACCAGAGTTTTGCTGTTAGGATCTCGGCAACAGACTTCACGTTCTCCCAAGCTTGCTGTTGAGTTCGCATTTTGGGGATTCGATCGCGGAGAGCTATAGAACGGCCACCATCTAGGTGTTACAGCCAGAACATGGCGTCGCGGGGAGGAATTCCCCAGAGTCGGCGTCATTCTCTTTTCCCTCCTCCGAGAATTGGTTGACTGTCCGAGCCTGTAAGTTATTCGGTGCTGGGATTGGACGCAGTGGCTGACAGAGCCGCAGAAGCCCGTTTACGCCCGTCTTTGATGACCGGTTTGAATGAGGGTCCGAAAAGTTAGGCTGAAAAACTTCTTGATCCAGTTATGGCATCTCCTTCTTTTGAACTGGTTCCTAGAACTCGCCTATTCGCTTCTTTCGACAGAGCGGACTGGGTACAAAGATCTAGTTTATCTCATTGGCCACCGTGAATGCTCCAGAGATTGGACCGTTGCCCGAGACGTAAACCATCATCCAGTTGCGAAGTAGTCTTACCGTTCGAGTTAATCGTGCGGGACGTGCATAGTTCGGCAGGACTTTCCAGAATCCATCTCGATTCACTGCGTCAAAGGGCTTCGTTGTAGCGACGAAGCTGGTGTAGCGGTTTGCTTCCCATCCTGCCACGTTGTCCGCAGTTGTAGCGGGTCTGGAGGTGATTGGGCGTGGCTCTGTGTGTCAACGCCAGATCGATAGTCGGCTGACTGAGTTTTATCCAAGATCCCGGCCTCAAGCGACTCTCGGCTTCTTTTTTCTCCGACGTGGACGATTAGCTTGGCCGCTGCAAAGGACGTTTTCGAGGTGACCGAACGCATTGCTGCAGCATAGGTGCTGGCATTGCACGCCGACCCAAAGCTGCCATGCACAAAAGGGTCATGAGAGTTAGAGGCTGAATAAATTGCGGGGAGCAGCCTGGGGTAGTGCATCGTATCCCGTGTCAAAACTGCCCTTGTAATTATATGGGCCGGACTGAACGCATGCTTGAGGCGACATGCACGAACATAAGCTGGCCTTGCGACGGGGTGACGAATCACCACAAGTGGCTGCCTACGCCTTCGAAGCGGATCGTTAAAATAATTGCCAACACCGAAAACAGTACAAGCTGAGAGTTAATTTCAGTCTGTGTCTCGGATGAGAACTCAGTCAATAGATGTATCGATCTGGCGCCACCACACCGAGCCACGCGCAGTCACCTTAAGACCTGCAACAGTAGTCGTCGAGGTAAGGATCTGGTGACGACTCCCAAACATCTGTGGCATACAAATAATGCCTACTATACATACTTATTTGAGTGGGTGTTAGCCCGAAACAATTATTTCGGTTTGGTGTTTCATAGTACAAGGTTGGGTCGTCTGTTGTTGACAGTCTGGTGGATTATCTACAATGACCTCAGCTCAGAGAGTTGAGAAACGATCGCTATAGACGCTTAGTGTTTATTTTTTAATTGTCCTGCTTAATTTCGGTAGCTATATGTCAGTGCATTAAAACTTTTCAGTCCGAAAAACAAATTTACCAATTATTCATATTTATTTTGCCATTCCGCTGTGCATGCATAGGTCCCGCGCGTAAAACCGCTATTGCCACCTTTCCTGTTAGGCAGGCACGTTTGGCTGATCGTGTGTGTGTGTGTTTGAGATCCTTCACCCGATCGTTGCTGTCGTTGATTGGCTAATATCCCCATCTATTGCTGCTATTATCTGTGAAGATAGACCACTGCACAAATGCGAAAGATCAGAAAAAATAACTAAATGGTTACGGTGCTACGTCAACCCTCTTTTTCCCTACTCACAAAAATTCAGATTGTCATCCGATGCACAGTTATGCAGAAAAGCCAAACAAAGAAAAGCTAAAAACTTAATTTAACTAAATCATAGTGAACGTCTTCTGCTAGGTCTTATGCTAACAAGCTCAGGATTCATGATAATTTTTGATTTGCTAAGAGGTAGCCTACACCATGGTGATGTGGTAGTGACTAACAAAAGATTGTGCACACAGGAAGATGAATTTCTTCGATGTTGCGGAAGAAAGACGAAAAAATAACATAGGTAAGTACATCGCAATTCTAGCTGGAGAGAGCGGTACGTCTGCAAGCTTTACTTCCAGTAAGGAGGAAAGAAACTCAGCGTTTGGTCTCTTCAGCAACACTACTACCATATTTTCCGCTGGGTGGATAATGGACCTTATCAATTTTCTTAATGACACCAGAAACGGGTAATTTTTACGACGAGTTATTTATGCATAAATATGGCCACCCGCGAGACGCGAAATCAACAATGTCAATTTCAGCGAAAGTCGTGGAAATTTGCGTTTTAGTATTCGGTAGAATTAACTGAAAACTTTGTGGCATGACCGAAGGGACAGTCTGCGGCGTCAACCCTATAGCTATGAGTTCAGAAATGACCATCCATGTATGACTAATTAAAGAGACACTGTCCATGCGTGCAACCTTCAGCCGCACTTTTGAGTTCACATGTAAATCCTGCATTCGAAGGTAATTGCTAGCCCGATCCGTTGAACACGTGCCAAAGTGGCTATTGAAAGCGGAATGCGGAATTCCAGAAGGTCTGATTACAAAGCACTCGCCTCACACTAGCCAAAACTTGTTTCAGGGCTAACGATTAGGCTCCCCACCCACCTACGCGACTCAGATGCTGCAATAACATGTAGGAATGGACCAAATCCGTACAGGCGGTTGTTCCCTTAACACGCACAATCCAGCTAGAATGTCAAAACAACCGATCAGCGAGCAACTCGTTCATGTACGTTGTGTCACTCCTTCTCCCCTTCGTCGCACCGCATCCCCTTCTCTCACAACCTAGCCAAATGAGCTGTGTTCATGTGTTCGTGTTTGACCGACATATGCTGCAACTACAGCTGGCGGGCAAATTGAGCTCGCTTAATCACTGCTACACTCATTGCAGTTGCTTGATTCGAAGTTAGCTCCGTGGGGGTGTAAGACTTCTGAATAAGTCTCTTTTGGGTAGCTACGGGTTCCGGAAAGATTTGGCTTAACTTTGGAATCAGCAAGAGCAAATTCCAGAAGTATAACTGTGCAAATTCATTCTTTGAGCGTCCAAAAGTTGTCATTGAAATCTGTAGGGTGTTGAAAAACACATGTCGACGCAGAGCTGGTGAAGTTAAAAGAGGAAAGTGGGGACGGGGGAGAGGGAAGGGGGCAGGGATCAAGCGGGGGGAGCAGGTTCAATTAGGCAAAATAACGCGGGATAGAGTGAGAGACCCCAGTGAGGAATTCATACTTGTTACAGACCACATTAAGAGTTTGTGGGGAGAGACAAGGAGTGTGAACGCTGCTCCCACACTCTCCGTGCAAGTTGTGTGAAGCCTCCATCACGTGTAAATGCCTGTTTGACTGTCAGTTTCCACGCGGCAGCTAATGATTCCCGTACAGATTGACTGGAATGTCTAGGCCCGGGAGTGCGGGGCCGGTTTGTAGAGATGAATAGGTTGAACGAAACCAAGAGTACACAGTGACACGCACGAGATCACAGCGAGGAAAGACGTGTCTTCGCTGTAAATGCTAAGAGTGGTAGGAAGACAACACGGAAGCTAGTAGAAGAGGACGAAGAAGAAACCATCAACGGTAAAAGAGCTCGATGTCCTCCACGCAGACCAGTCTTTTCTCCATTTACTTAGAGATCCCTGAGCTAGAAGGAAGGCCGCATTGAAAGATCTTTTGCAAACGAACCAACTCGCAAAGCTTCTGGCCATCCACAGGCAGACCGGAGGCAGGAGGCGTATAGGAAGTCCCACCGAGAGGCAAGAGCGATAGTGCTGCAGGTGAACTCGTCGCTGTCGCGGTCCCCAGCACATACTCTTGTCGTCTTTTTGGCGAACTGCCAGCAGAGACAGGTAGAGGAACGGGCACAACTGACGAGAACTGCAAACCCTCTGCCAGGCCATCCCAGCTGTTTCGTAGATGGAGCCCCTGCACTCCCGGCGCCTGCAGTTCAGATGGCATCCAGCCACCGGCATGGGTCACCGCAAGAGTGGAGACCTCGCAGTCCATGGCACGAGGGCTGGTCAGGGGCTGCAAAGCCTGGTGGGTTTGCCCGCACTGCTGGTAGTCGTGGTGACATTGGTGAACGTGGGTTCTGTAGCCTGTCTCTTCCGGCCAGCCCCACGTCTGATGTTGGTGTGGTGGCTGCCCAAGTTCATACTGCAGTTCTGCGGAGGGCGCGCACACGTAGGGGTTGAGTGTTTGACCAATCAGCTGTCTAACTCCTTTGTCCTTCGTTGCCAACTTCCGTCGATTCACAGACGGGAAACCCAAACGTTCCGACTGTGGGAGGAGACGTCGTGGGAGGCAGAAACAGCATGTTAGTCGGGCTTGCACGTTGCTGCCCTGCGCAACGGTCCCGTCCGGCACAGTTTGGGTTACTATGCCATCTGGTTCGGTGACTGATTCAGTACTCTGAGTACGCAAGCGGTTGAAGGCATCACTTGAATGCTGTACACAATAAGGAGACAAGGTAACATTAACAATTCACTATAAGCCCTAAGCAAAACGACAAACATCCCTATAAACTTATTTATTCCAATAATGTACATCATGGAGCTTAGACCCAGGCGCCCCAAGTCACGGAGACAGGGCTCTCGTCGAGCAAGCAAATTCTTGATAGTTTTTGATTGCCTTCCTGCTAGAATGTTTCTTTTTAAATCTGGGCAGGTGGCCTGTCCAACACACCCCCTCCCCCCCTCGATCGCTCCCGAATGCTACGTCCGATACCGCTTCAAGCCACTGTGCTGGGAGTTCATTAATTCGTCTGTCAGTAGCACATGCGTTGTTTTTTTGTGGCAACTGTGACTAACTTGCCCCAAATAGTACTTGTGAAAAATCTGAGGCCTTGTTAGGACTCGAACTTTCTACATAAAGAACAAGACTTCAGCAGAGCGGATGCTGAAACCGCGCGAACTACAAGGCGCGTAGCTCAGCCAAAATTTAAAAAATCGCAAGATTCCTGATTGGGACCTTTTAGCCTGGGCGGTTAGCGCTTTAGCTGCACTCAAATCTTGTCCTTTCTGTAGCGGGTCCGAATCTTGCCGAGACCGCTGAGTTTTACATAACTGTTAAAAATTGGCAGTTGAAGTCCAGCCCATGAGGACTAAAAAAACTCTGTAGTAAATCACAGGTGGGATAAGGTTGTCTGGCAGGGAATGCCATCTGCCAGCTGAAAGCTATTGACGAAAGTACTAATGTTACGCTCATGAAAATGGGCGCAGTAACGGATTTCTTACTTGTCAGTGCGATGAAGACTGCCAGGAATACTTCCATATACCATCTGCTAACATACTGACGTCTTCTAAGTAATCCTGAGTGTTATAAGCATTAGAGTTTCCAAATATTCATTTACTACCTCTGCGCCAACGGTCAGTTATGACATATTTTTTTCTTGCTTGTTAATTCGCCTGCCGCTTAATTACGGACTCAGACTTCTAGCGGATTTGCAGTGCTGCATGTAAACTTTCCTTACTTCATGACGTAAAAGGGTGTCTGACTGCGCCACTCTTCTTAGCCTCTCATAACGACCAGACGTCCCGCATTGCCCCATGTTTTAACATGAAATATTTTCTTCGGTTGACTCTCCTACCTCATGTGCTCACCGTCCTACTGCACCATCTTATCGACATTTTGAACACATGCAAGACATGAAGTACAAAACCTCACGGTTATAAGTGGCCAAACCCCCAAAAATAACAGGAAGGAAATGGGTTTTCTAAGTTAACTAGTCATAATACTAAGGTATAAGTTTGCTGCATGAAAGCATTGTTTTTAATCAGGGTTGAAAGAGAGCGACGACTATCAGGCCGGGTTAGCAGCTTCCAAGTCAATTTAACTCCCTAGAGATGACAAGTTATGTCTCCCTGGTATAGGTTTTTCTTCTGCGTGCGTTATGAAGAAAATTTCACTTACTCTAATGTCGATTTTTTGAGTCGAAAGGTTGACTGCTTGTGTCTTCTGATGGGGTCGATTTCTTGAGAAAAACAAAAAAAATAACCGCAATTTTTCATTTTCGGGATTGCACTCAACGGCAGAGGTATTAAGTTAAAAGGATGACGAATACCGCTTCTGCATAAGTAATTGTTAGATTGAGTTCAGTCGAGAATCTCTAATGGTCGTTTAGTTGTGACGACAGAATGTGGGTCCAAAATCAGGTAGCAGAGCCTCGGACTCAACGGTCAACTGATATCATGCGAAAACATTGAGTTCTTACTCCTGTTAAGTGAAATATGGCAGGCCGATGGCAGCAGTTAAGTCAGAAATGACCAGTTCAGTCTCCGCATTTTTCGTCAGTATTACCTCTTGATAAAATAACCATCTTTGCTATAGGACTGGGTTTTGAAGAATAGGAATGTCTGGGAGACTTGAGTAACCATTTAGGGCATCCTTGGCGTCACTAGACAGTCGTACATCAATAGCTCATCAAGATGAGATGTGAGGGTTCGCATGTCGAAACACTAGTACCTATTAGTTGAGGTTGTATTGAGAGGCGAAAATTGGTTTATTCGTGAAGGTGAGAGAAATTGTCTGCCCAGGCGTTCTGCGGTTGTGATATTGCGTAGTCTTTCTGTCCACATGCGTCAGCAGCTAGACTTTTCAACAGCCCGTCTTGTTCACAAAAATCACCGATGCCATTTATTGATCAGCCGATCAACATCGAAACCTGAACACACCTCGGACTCTTTCCAGCGCTCCGGATCTCTGCTAAACCTCCCTTCATCAAGTTTGTCTTACTGACTCACCAGCCCGGCAGTCTGTTGCTATTTCTACATCCTCCTTCGGATTGCCTTGCTTACAATGCCCACATGGCGCTTACACTAGGGACCAAGGAGTCGTAACCGACCCCTGTAAGTAGTACAAGAACTGCTGACCCTTATAATGAATTTTCTGGCCATTAAAGACATGCAAAGAATGGTGGAATCAAAAAGTGCATAAGTTCTCTTTCGAAATATTAGTCCTGCTTCTTCAAGACAGTTCTGGGATTAGCCCTGCCTAGGTCTGGGCATCCCGTTTCAGTGAGGAAACTTGCTTGAGAGTCAGATTTCTATGATTGCAAACTTCTTAAAAACGAAGTCAAATAAGTTAAGTTATTAATTTTATAGAATCGGTGCCTCCCTTCAAAATGTATAATGGACGGAGGGAGAAAAGTTTTGAGCCAGTATATTCGTATGCAAATAAGGCCAGGTTTGCTTCAGCGATTTCTGCCACATTTGAGTAAGCAAATTAATTTAAAATTCCCTCACAGCTCATGAAGCCCTCCCTATCTTTCAATCTAGAAGGGGCTGCAGGATTGAAAAGGACGTCTTAAATCATCACATTGATCGCCACTTGAGGAGTTGCCGAGTTTTTTGGCCAAAATGTTGCCTTGGGGAGAGTGAAAGATAAAAAAAGTCCATTTTCGTTAGTCAGAAGGCTCAAGACTCAGACCTTTGGGACAGGATGACTCAAAACAGATTTTTGAGGATTTTTTGGGAACCGAGATGATTATTTGTTTTATGCCGGGCTTCTTAAATCAGACCTAACTCATGCATGTGCTTGTAAGTTAAGCATTAGCTCTAACTCAAACCCCCTGGAACTTAGCTCAAGATCACCTGTAGTTCGAAGAGGCCCATATTACTGTGCCCTACTCGTGTTTTAGGCTCGGAGGCTGGAATTTGATTTGTTTATGGAAAACGCGAAACTTACGCATGTTTCTTCACAAACAGGCACAGCAGTAGGAGAACAAGAAGGGAGGTGAGGGCTCCAAAAGTTGAAAATAAAACGAAGCGCCCGAAGAAAATGCCGCCTCCTAAAAATAAATGGGCCGAAACTAAGATGTAGACAAAAAATGAAACATAATTACACAGAAAAGTTGCCTATAGTTAGAACAGTCGTATAGGATTCAGCATACTGGAGTTCGCAGTCTTTGCGTGTCATTACAGTCTGGCCTGCCAAACCTGTGGTCGCTTGGAGATACAGATTATGTAATGTGTTCAGCCGTCATGACCGCCGATGTCCACTGTATGATCCACAACAGGTCGGGGCCAGGGACGGTGACCTACAAACGACTTCTTTTGTAGTGATAGTAGACTCGTGGTGCATCCACCGCACCCCCCCCCCCCTCCTCACCTACGTGGGCGGGGCACGACAGATTCAGGAAGACCGGCGGTGGGCGAGGGCGCAAGTGACGAAAAAGCCTCACCTAGCCACCACGCCGGGAAGACGGGTTGCCCCGGGAAGACGGGTTGCCCGTTAGCCTAGCTGCTGGCTACCCGGCGTGTCCACAGGTGGCGGATAGTGGGACGACCTTCAGTGAAGGTTAGCTGCGAAATAAGCAGACCCAGGTCTGACGAATAAGCAGTCGCGGACCAGCAGCGACATTGCTACCAGGGTGCGGTGGGCTGAAGTCTGGCACGCTGAAAGCCTCACAAAATGCCGCAAAGCCCAATGACAGCATTGTGACATGGCGACCGTAAACCGCCATTAAATAAGTTTACTTGCCACCGCTGCCTTGTGGTTAGGTTTTTAAGCCAAAGCGCTAGAGGAGACAACCTCGAACAAACAATCCGAGCGGCTGTTGGGGACCCGCCCGTATTCGAAATTCCCAAGAAACCTCATGCAACATGTCCAATAACAGTACTACGACTCATGCTACGGCGTCCGCGGGAACCGACGCGCTCCGCAACCCTAGTCCAGTGGTGCGGGCTAATATTATGCGAGCTGGACTACTCAATCGTGGACGGACTCTCGGTATTGGATGCTGGAATGTACGAACGTTCCTGGACCCTGGTACCCAAAGTCTGACCGCACGCAGCCTTCATCAGTACAACGTGGATGTCTGCTGTCTGTCTGAGGTACGACTTCCTGACTCGGGCTCTCGTGAAATAAAGATCCCTGGAGTCGAATCCCACTTCACACTGTACCACAGCGGCCCCCGCGATTCCTCTGGTCGACACGGTGTGGCGATCGCCTTATCACAACAAGCGGAGCTTGCGCTACTTGCTTGGGAACCAGTAAATGACCGGATGGCTTACGTGCGATTGAAGGGTCACTTCACGAACATCTCCATCGTCGCTGTGTACGCACCAACTTCGGCTGCGGAACAGCGCCATAAAGAGGCGTTTTACTCTCAGTTGCAAGCGCTAGTTGAAAGACTGCCTCGCCGCGATCTGCTGATTGTTGCTGGCGATTGGAATGGTCGAACTGGACCTGGCGACCCCACAACCAGTCATCTTGGCCGCTTTGGGCTTGGTTCTCGATGTGAAAATGGTGAGAGATTGCTGAACTTCGCTGATCGAAACCGACTGCTTGTCACCAACACATGCTTCCAGCATCGCAAAAAACATCTGCTGACCTGGTATTCAAACGACGGTCGTACGGCAAGTCAGATCGACTACATACTAGTCAGCTCAAGGTTCCGCAGCTGGGTTCACGATAGCAGATCGATGCGTGGTGCCGAGACTGGTAACGCCCATGGATCGGACCATGTCCTCGTCCGTACACGCCTGAAAGTTCACCTCTCATCCGCACCAAAAATGCCACGTCCTAGACGCCTCAATGTCGCAAAAATCCGGCAAGCCAGCACTGCCGAGGCCCTAAGCAGAGAAATCCGGACCTGTTTTACGGCCCGAGTCGACGGAGAAGTCGGTAACCAGTGGTCGTCACTGAAGACATCAGTCTATGGGGCAGCTGAGAAAATCCTTGGATACACCCAGCGACGCCGCAGTGATTGGATCAGCGGAAGAACCCTGCAGTTGTCTGCTCAGACGGCTAGAGCCAGGTCCCGCAACGATGACTACTTCCGCCAACTTCGGAAGATGACGGCAAAATCGGCCAGGGATGACCGGAAACAATATTGGGCTGAAATAGCGACATCCATGGAACAGGCCTCGAACGTTGGTGACACTCGAAAGCTCTATCGTCTGATCCGCCAAGTTAGCGGTAAGCCCTCTACACTGAGTGACTCTGTTCGCGATGTGAACTGTGGCTTTATTGCTGACAACTCGGCCAAAGTCGAGCGCTGGCGTGAGCACTTTGAGCACCATCTCAACTTCGATACCCAACCTACATCGCCCTTGTTCTCCTCCTCAGCGGAGTTTCTTCCCTCTCCTACCTATGCAGTGCCATGCGGTCCCCCCTCCGAGGAAGAAGTCGCACATACCATACGAAAGTTGCGCAACAATAAGGCACCCGGAGAGGACGGTATACCCGCTGAAATCTTTAAGTCTTGTGTCGACACTCTGGCGCCCTGGCTCCATGAGGTGATTGAACGAGCGTGGAGAGACGAGGTTGTTCCTGATGACTGGGGCTTAGGCATCCTTGTACCTATCCTCAAGAAGGGAGATAAGACGAGATGCGAGAACTACCGCGGCATAAGTCTCATCGACGTTGCTGCGAAGATCTTCGCTATTGTCCTACTCAGACGATTCCAGGCTGTGCGTGACTCAAGGACGAGGCCCAACCAAGCCGGATTTCGTGCTGGACGTGGATGCGCAGATCAGATATTCACACTGAGGACGTGGATGCGCAGATCAGATATTCACACTGAGGCGCATTCTCGAATTTCGCCATAGCTACCAACAACCGACGGCCGTCTGCTTCGTTGACTTTGCCGCCGCGTTCGATTCCGTTCACCGTGAGTCCCTGTGGCGGATAATGGCGCTAGATGGTGTACCGGTCAAAATCATTGCCATGATCAAGGCCTACTATCGTTCCACTACTGCGAGAGTCCTGGTCCGTAACAATTTTTCCCAACCGTTCGGTATTCAGTCTGGCGTCCGACAGGGTTGTATCCTGTCACCCATACTGTTCAACTACGCTATTGACTGGATCCTCGGGAGGGCCCTACGCGACAGTGACGGTGTTGAATTTGCACCCGGACATCGACTGACTGATCTCGACTATGCCGATGATATCGCCGTACTTGCTTCAAGTTTTGGTGATCTGCAGTCTATGGTGTCACGAGTGAACGAGGTCGCCAAAGCAGTCGGTTTGTCCATAAACGCTGGGAAGACCAAAGTATTCTCAAGCTGCATCCCTGACCAGGAGAAGGCACCCCTGGGGATTGATGGCTGTCAACTTGAAGAAGTGGACAGTTTTAAATACCTCGGGGCGCGGCTGCTGCCTAATGGACAGAGTAAGGACGACATTGTCTCCCGAATCGATGCTGCCCGCTGGGTTTTTTCAAGCCTTCGGAAATGCCTGTGGAACCGACGTGACCTCTCCATCGCCACTAAGATTCGCGTGTACCGTGCATTTGTCCGGTCTGTCCTTCTCTACGGTTGCGAATGCTGGGCTTTGCGCGTGGCGGATGAGCGAAAACTTGAGGTATTTGACCACCACTGCTTGAGGATCATCCTTCGAGTGAAGTTAACCGACTTCGTCTCAAATGAGATAGTCCGCGCTCGCTGCGACAACATCGCGAGGATAACTCAGGCCATCCAAGAAAGACGACTGAGGTGGTTCGGGCATGTTCTTCGTCGTCCACCTCAGGAGCTCAGTGTTACTGCCCTCGATCCGGCACCGTTGCCCCATTGGAGGCGTCGAAGAGGGGGTCAGTTCAAAACCTGGCTCGACACTGTCCGTCAAGACATGGAGATGGTTCTTGGACCTTCGGTATTCGGTCTCCGTCGTTGGCGAAGGGAATGGGTTGAGCTGTCTAGATCTGCTGCCGCGGATCGTCACGCGTGGAGAGGTACAATTCGGGACATCATCGAGGCCGGCTAGATCAGGCATGATCGCAGCCGCATCAAGTACAAGTACAAGTACTAGCCACCACGTACAACCGACCAGGATTTTACACAACGAGAAAAAAAGGGAGGGGGACGGTTCGGATCCCCACTGGCACGACGTGCGCCTGCAACTGGGCCAGCCCGAACGTTGACATTTATTATGGGTGCGCATTTCCGACAACGCCTGTCGGACTGCAATCTAGCCCCCGCGTTAGTTCAGCTCATCTACTGCGGGACCCGTTTTAGGGACAAAACGCTCAAACACACATTTAGAGGAGGAAAAGTCGATTTCTGCGAAGGGTCAGATATTAGTCTGTTATTGAGGGCCAACGAGCAGACGCGTAATCGGAAGCAGTCTAAGATGTGTTACTTTATGATGTGAACTAAAAACCTCCTTCAGCGAGGAAAAACTGTTCAAATATCAAGTTTACTCAGGAAAAAACCAAAACTATTAGCAGACAGGAGAAGGCATTCATATCTAGTCTAAAAATAAGAGTTACAGTAAGTGGGCTAACTCATGAAATCTCAACAGAAATTCCGAAATGCGTTTCCGTTTTGAAAAGATTAATTAAGCACGGTCACAAAGCCAATCATCGTACTGCATAATTATGCGATTGTTCAGTTACCGCAGAACGCCGTCTTTCAAACAAAATCCCTTATGGCTGCATCCAAAAACCACACTTCGTAAATATGACTACTTAAGTGGCATGCATTCTTTTCATTGATTTTCGATGCCCTTAAAGATTCAATTATATTTCATGGAAAGCATGCATAAAAGATTCATTCTTTTGCTCATTCAATAGAAAATTACGTTTTCGTTCAATTTTACACTCGAAGAAAGGGTATAATGTGGTTTTACAAAACTTGTTCAATTCTCGAATAATTTTGAACCCACCCTGCCGCTACACTTGTATTCAGGGTTCCCAATCTACAAGCCGTATAACTTCCGCGTATGGAAAACCATACATTTCTCTACGGTTCTAAAGGGGGACCATATAGAGTTCATAAAATTAAGCAGTGGATTTGAGCCACATTTTTTATTTTACGAGCCACATTGGTAAGTGCAGAGACATGGTGTTTTATGAAGGGCCATTTCACGGTATTAAAAAATCTCACAATTATAAAAATTTTTAAAACGAATTATACCCATCCTTCGAGCGTAAAATTGAAAAAAGACGTAATTTGCTACTGAATGAGCAAAAGAATCAACATTTTTATGCCCGTTTTCCATGAGATTTAATTGAATCTTTAAGGTAATCGAAAATGAGTGAAAAATTCATGCTACTTAAATAGTCATTTTTTACAGAGTGTAGTTTTTGCATGCAGCCGAAAAGAAGCTTGTTCAAAAGCGTACTGGGGTAACTAAATTATTACATAATTTTGCAGCGAATTGATTGGTTTTGCAACCCTACTTAATTAATCTTTTCGAAACGGAAACGCATTTCGACATTTCTGTTGACATTTCATGAGTTAGCTCACCTGCTGTACCTATATGGAACGCATTTAGCCTAATTAAACTCGAGCGGTCTGCAGAATACCTTTACTGAAACCGTCGAGACTCCAGCTGTCTTTAAAATGACTTGGGAGAATGTGGCCATCCCCTCTCGCAATCGTGAGCCTACCTGTTTATCCACAGCGCACGTTGGTTCGGTTAGTACGCCTTGCTAGTTCTGACTTTGTCCTGCCATCGGGCAAGATGAGTGAGGGAGGGGACTGAGCTGCGAAAGTCTGCTTCGCCATAAACTAATTCACGCGCAAGTCACTGCTGCCAGGTTCGCCTTGCAGGGCTGCGGGGAACATGGCCATTTGCGGCGGTCGAACCATCGGGCGTGGGACAGTCTGCTACTTTCGCAGAGGGGAACACTCCTGCTTGCTGATCTATGGGCCATATCAGTGGAAGGTGGCGCCACGCCTGACTCAGCCCAGCCTGAGTGATGACAGGGTGGCACCGACTGCTACTGCGCTTTCCGCTGATTGGCCCCACTTGGCGAGCACAACTCAGACCTTCACTTACACCTCGCGCCCTCAGGACTACTATAACCGACTATCGGCACACGGCAACAGTTGCCGCGACTGGCCTCTGAGCTACTTTTACGCACTTCGCCACGATGAACACCGTCCAACTAATTCGGTCTCCCCTGCGATATGAGAAACTCGTTATTATTACTGTTGTTTTGCTGCAAACAACGCATTTAAAAAGTCAAGTCCCGCGAATGTACGCTTTCGATTACTCGTCATCAGGCCTGCACAGTAACATCAGAGGGGGGGGGGAAGGCAAAGTAGCATAAGGTAAACGGCCAATAAAAGTCGGTTTGTGGGAGAGGGTTGAGGGACTTTCGGATGTTGGGGGTCAGAGTCTGGTTCAATCAGGCGCTACTCGGCCCTTCCTTCTAGCACTGCACAGGTCTGATGATGAATAATCGAAAGCGTACGTTTGCCGGACTTGAGCTCTTAAATATTTACGTAGGTATAATGCCTGAAATTTAGGAGTGAATTCTGTGCAGTTCATTCATTCAAGGCAATCGATCACTGCCAGTTCGAATAAACGTCGTTTTCGACTTACTAAAAATAACTCTTGTTTTAACCATTTCGTCACCGAGCTTGGAATATTTTTTCAATTTCTCTGGAGACTATCCAAAATCAACTCGCGGAAACTGCCCTGAATTTTTCAGGACTGCCCTCAACAACTTTTGCTCGTAGTCACCCTTGGAGCCTACTTTTGGTAAATATACAAGACGTCCCTGCAGAGTACTTAACTGGCCCTCTTTTCACGCCTCACCGATTTAAACTAAATTTTTCAATGCATATACGTCCGGGCAGCCGGCCGTCACGTAGAATTGGGCGTTCGAGCCTGACTACGCTGTGGGTGATCGAAGTCCGCATTGGACAAGGGAGAGTACTAAACGGTACTTAACACCAGGAAACAGTCGTTAACGTTTTGCGTGCTTTTCGCGGTGTCTTATTTCCAGTAGTACCGTCCAAAATTGTCTGATTTGAGGCTGTGTGCAGACTGCTATGTAGTAGAGAACTACCTGCCGTATGGAAACGTACAGTGAGTGACCGAGCTCATGAAATGTTGGCTGAAATTCTGAAATGCGTTTTAAATTGGAAGGGATTACTTAGGCGTGGTTGGAATGCTGATTAACTTACGACACAATCCTATAATATTTCGGATTCGGCAGGGTGTCAGCTTTGGAATGCACTGCTTTTTAACATATTGTAGCAACCGAACTCGGTAAAAGATGACTACGTAAATACCATGATTAGGTTATGAAAAAGTTTTCTAATTCCCGAATAATTTGGAGCCTGATCAGTCGTTGCATTAGCGCTTAGGGATTTCAGTCTGCAAGGTACATGCCTTCCGCGTAAAGAAAATCACACATTCATCTATGTTTTTAAAAAGATAACATAAGTAGTCTATAAAATTTTGCAGTGGATGAGGACCATGTTGGACATTTCATGAGGAGCAGTGGCAAACAGACAGGCACGATGCTGTGTTAATAGACATTGCACGGTCTTAAAATCTTCTAGTTAGAAACTTCTTTAAAACCTAATCATATTCCTTCATCGAGTATAAAATATAAAGATCACGTGATACTCTCCCAAACGACTGAAAGAAAGTATATTTTTGTTTGTGGTTCCTATTCAATATATTTGAATTTACAAGCCCATCGAAAATGAATGTAAAAATGCGTGGTATTTAATTAGTCATCTTTTACTGAGGTCGGTTTCTTCAAGATGTTAAAAAGCAATGCATTCAAAAGCTGACACCCTGCCGAGTCTGAAATATTACAGGATTATGTCGCAAGTTTATCAGCATTACAACCACGTCTAGGTAAACCCTCCCAATTGGAAACACATTTTAGAATTTCAGCCAACATTTCATGAGATCGATCACTCACTGTATTATTTGAAAGTCGTAAGTGAATAATAAGGCTTCTGATTGATGCAGAAATGCGTTCTGTGGCCATAGATGTGAAGATAAGGCAAATTATGTGATCCTTCTTTGAAAAGTAAGCAGCCAGCAGGATTGACATCCAGATCACAATAGACGAGCATGTCCCACAGCCCAATCGGTTAACTGGAGTTCAGCGCTTGCTATTTCCGATAGCTAAATTTCACGAAGCCCATATAGTACGATAGTAAACGGAAAATATACAGTCTGTAATTATGAAATTCTGAGTGAAAATGCAACGGCAGATCGAGTTCAAAATTATTCGGGAATCGGAAGCTTTTAAAACCGAAATATATCCTTCATTCAAGTATAAAATTTAAAGAAAACATAGTTTTCTATAAAATGACTAAAAGAACGAATATTTTATGCCCGTTTGCGATGAAATATAATTGGATTTACAAAGACATCGACAATCAATGATAAAATTCATACTAGTAAAGCAGTCTTTTTTACAGGGTGTAGTTCTCGCAGTCGACCTAAAAGAAATTTATTCAAAGGCCGGCACTGTGAAAAGTAACTGAATTTTCATGGGACTATGCTGCGTAGTGATTAGTATTACAAGTCTAGTACGCACTTCACAAATTCGGTTAACATTTCATGAACTAGCACATAGATTGTATGTGAATATCGAATCTCAGAAAAAATGCGATATCATGGCATTTGAAGGGAAGAAGAAAAAAGGGGAGGCGCTCTCTGGGACCAGTTTTTTACCGATCCCGAAGCATCAGAAGGCATTTACTCAGACTCATGGCATTTAGATACAAGATACTCTTTGAATACACAACATAACGAAACGAGATTGTAAGCCAAACGCTTTTCTACTATCCAAGTACCAGTACTCCTCAATGGTCCTAGAATTCGGACGACCCTTTGGAAATTGTAATTTTCCTCACAAGTACCAGTCTCGAATCGAGAACGTTGTTGCACAATGCCCACTAAAATGTCTCCCTCTGGCAGCGCAAAAGGATATTTCACAGGAGATCCGACCTGATCTCTTCGCACATGTGTAATACGCCTCTCTCATTCCGCGCTCATTCTGTTTGCGTCTAAGCACACGGCACAGGTAAAGAACAGTGACCAGACTGTCAGAGGCCAGTTGGTCTGGCACCCCGGCACAATCCTTTCAAAACTTAGGAGGCTTCTGCGAAATGCCTCCTTAATTGACGCGAAACGGAGATATTTCGCACAAAGGGACAAATGCGACAGCTAACATTTAATCGCGTCTTCATGTATGCACAGTAGGTTACTGAGACATGAAAGACTCACCAGCTGTACAATTTGACTCCAGCTCTTTCACTTTATCAAAGGCTGCCGGGTTGGGACTGGATTGAACAAGGTCACATCTTTGTCCATCGTAAGGGGAGAAACAGCTGAAGACAAGAAGAGTCTACATAAACCACGGAGAAGTGCGTCGAGGAAAAGAACGTTTTCAGGCAAAAAACGTAGCTGGGCCTTGCACATGCTTGGGTGGCACTAGTTCAAATATTGACTGTAAAAAGGTGGCTTTAAGAGCATCCTGCATGCGACTAAAGCAAAAGCTAGGTACCTCACAACGTCGACCCAGGTATCCGTGGTAACATCTATTGTGGGAGACAACAGAACAGTTAAAAAGTATAGAGGAAACCCAGGAGAAAGTTTAGTGTTGATGCAAAGTTATGACGGTCTCGGCTTCTTTTGTTTATGTTTTAGTTATCCCTTATGGGCGTTTTACGTGCCCGAAAAGAATGCACGTCCAGATAAAAAGCCGCATCGTTACTACTAGTCTTTGGCTCGAAATGCCTCTTCTGGATTGGTCTGTCGCTGACAGAGCAATGCACCTTTCACGGGAATCAAACAACGGAGATGACAGTATTTTGACAAGAGGCCGGTTTAGTCACCTTTGACCTTTTTAAAGCAAACGCCCTTAGTGTGAATACAAGCGAAACGTCGAGTTCCAGGAACCATTTGAGGCGAATAAAATGCGTTCGCTGGAACAAGAAGTTTACTCGCCTGCTTTTTCGTAGTCACACTCGAAGCCATCATCAGGAGCAGTAGCAGATAACGGTACTGAACGCACACACTGGTTGCAGTATTTAAAGAATCCAGCTGCCATTATCTCCAAATAGGGTAGAGAGGACGGAGACCCGATCGCTGAAACGAAAAATTTATTCACCTGACCCTTCAATTTGCGTGCTAGTGCGAATCCGAAACGCCAAACGAATCAAGTACTTGTTCCTGGGATTGCGTCTCCTACTTCTCAAACGGCAATACAGTTAATACCGCACTTCCTTTAGAGTTTGAAATTCCTGGGTTTGAACAAGGGCACCCCAAGTATAACCGGTAACCATTGGGCACCTAACAAGTCGTTGTTACTTCGATGAAGTATAACCAAGTAATGCATTAGGGATTGGAGCTGATTAATTTTTGAATTTAATTTAACATTCTCATCACTATAAATGACGCGTTAGTCTCACTTTGCTATCATTCCGTAGTGTTTATTACAAATATTTCTTCCTCAGTGCGGACGACTTGGAAGATTCGATGGCAATAATCCGGGTCCAAAGTTGCCCGAGTCGACTTAAACATCGAATGTGCTTGTCTAAAAACTGATTTTTGGCCTCCGCCTACCCGCGTATGCGTTTTCAGTGTAGTTGCTGGTCTTGTCTTGCAAAAATGTACCTGTCGGCTTCCACATTTGGGCAAAATTTTGCATGGGACTTCAGTAGAGTCTTAGCTTTCCCTACTGTTACTTGCGTTTACCTAGCGACTCAACCTACAGTAGGTGGGATAACTTATGAAATTTCAACGGAGATTCCGAAATGCGTTTTCATTTCGAAAAGATTAATTAAATAGGGCTGTAAACCTATTCAGCCTGCAACACAATCCTATAATACTACAGTTAGCTTAAGGTGCCGGCTTTCGAATGAACTTCCTTCCGGCTGCATGCAAAATCAACACTCTGTAGAAAATGACTACTTAAGCAGCATGAATTTTTCTCAGCGATTTTCGATGCCCCTAAAAGTCTAATTATATTTCATGGAAAACATGCATAAAAATATTCAATCTTTAGCTCATTCGGAAGCAAATTACGTCTTCTTTTAATTGTATACGCAAAGGAGCTTGTTCGAAGCCGCCACCCCGACGTGACCAGAATATCCTAACATTATGCGACACGACAATTAATATAGCAACCCTACTCAAGAAGTATTTTCGAATTGAAAACTCAGTTCAGAATTTCAATCAAAATTTCATGGGATAGCATATCTGCTGTTTTTGGATGTTGGTAAAAGTGGCCGGCGTATTTTTCAAATAAGGCCGACGAATATGTGGGCATCACAGGGCACATGCAATGAGCAGGCTTTTGGAGTTATAATTCATATCTAACGATTGTAGTAGAAAAATGAATTTGGTCATTCCTCATGCAAAAATGTCTTAATGAAAGAGGAATTGCTTACCTTCGAATTTTAAGGGCAAACGAATAAGATGCTTTTTATACGTTTCTATTGATTTATAAACCGAATTATTTTAGCTGGCTGGGAGGATTATGAAAGGACGACCAACACCTTTGTCGTAATTGCCCTCGGGTGTATTTTGTGCGCTCTCAGCATTAGGACTCTTTGTGCCAACTTTTCGGTTTTATCGCGTACTAAGGAATTTCAAAACACGCTGTCGAGGCTTGAAGTCTGCGTCCGATGTGGTCCCAATGGTCGTCCTAATTTATGAATTTCCTCAGAGATGCTCATCATACGTAGTTGGATTTTGAATGTCATGTGATACTTCTCCTGATATGGTTTAGTTAGATTAAGTATATTGGTCTTCGCAGCCTTGTATGTGCTGGCAATTCCCTGAAACCTGGTTCCCTGCCGGTAGATGCTCTTGCGCTCCCGCTAGGTACACAGGTGGTGGGCATAACTGCCCAGTCATGCTCGTCGCTCTGGCCCCTGTTTGGGTGTTGCTGTCGTTGTTGTTGTTGCTGCTGCTGTTGTTGGTCAGAAATCTGCTCTTTTGTTGTGTGGACTAGGGGATGTGGAGTGGCACGCCAAGGTGCGAGCTCGACCGTGCCATCCACCTCCCCCCCGCCTCCGGTGATTTTGGCTCTGTCTTGACACCGGGTCCCAGAGGGGAGGAGGGGAGGGTGCGGTGGATGCCGCGCAAGTATATTACCATTTTAAACTGACTCACGCGCAAGTCACCGTCCCTGCTCTGCCCTTCTGTGCAACACACGGTGGACATCGCCGAAACCGACGGTCGAACTATCAGCCGCAAGGGCTACCAGATAAGACACAGGAATATGGGCCCATGCATTACAGCTGGCCTTGAGATTTATTCCAGAACGAATCGGCGTTAGGAGGGTTAGGAGCAAAGTTAGGACACGAGGATAGGTGAAATTTCGAGTTCCAGGTGTATGAATAAGTGAAGAAGAAGACTCGAGTACCAAAACACTTTGTTTGTCGTCCTGAGTTTCCAGACAAGTACAAGAGTCCATCTTCAGAGGTAGTAGCACCGGCGTACAGAGCCCTGCGTAGTCACCTCCAGTCTTGCGCCGTCAGTCTATGATTGGCCTACATGCCTTATAACTCTCGCTTGTTCTGTTGCTGCTACTACCTCTGACAGTAGACTGCTGTACGAGTCTGAAAGCTCCGGACAATAAACAAAGTGTTCCGGTGCTCGACTCTTCCTTTTTACGGGAATAGATACCCCCTGTGGAATTCAGGGCATAGCCACCTGTGATATGGGGATCCCCATTCCTGCGTCCAAAGGGCATCCAGTTTTCGGAAGTCTTTTCTGTCAATGTTTAAGATAGAATTTTGAAAACGATAATAGCATTAACCGTGGACTGTTTGTCTTCGAACTAGCAAAAAAATGTTTGTGGTGTTGTCGTTTGGTGGTGGTGATGATGATGATGATGATGATGATGATGATGATGATGATGATGATGATGATGATGGATACCTGCGTTGTGGCATAACGTTTTTTGCATAGTCTTGCTCGAACCCTAGTACCATGAAATTCTAAAGAGTGGCACGGCTCTTCCGCTGCTTAATTGTGGATAGGAATTTAAAAAAACATTTTGAACAGTTGGGTAGATTTCGATAAGCACCTAGTTATATTATGGCTGACTGTATAGGGCATAGAAATCCGAAATGCCCCTTCAGTCTCCCCGGTCTTTTTCAGTAATTATTATCGGTTATTAGCTGCTCGCTGTTGTACAGCTGCTACCAAGACCTCTAAAGTAAAACACCAGGCGAAACTGAACTCACATATATCTATTCTTGCAATCAGAATAAGCCAAAAAACCCGACTATCATGCCTTTTGAATTTTGTCGATCCCAGTCTAGAGATGGTGACGCCGTCCAAGTGTTTAAAGGAACGGTTAGATGACCAAGGAACCCTACTTCTCAAAGGCTGGCTGTGGTATGACCGCCTGGTGAGCCGATCGCGTTACAGGACTCACTCGCTCAGTTGTATACCTTGGGGCTCTCTGTCTCTCTCGAGCCCCTCCAGCAGCCAGCCACATTCCAGTGCGCACCTTTCTTCGTGTCTTAACTGTGGCCCTAGTCATAACCCGAATCCCCCCTGGAAGTCAGCGCAAGGCCACCTGTAATATGGGGGGCGGGGGGGGAGGTACCAGCAACTGTGCCCTATCAACTGGCCTAACAAGTATAAAGTGCGTGACCGATCTGATGAAATGTTGGCCGAAATTCTGAAATGCGTTTTCGATTAGAAAGGATTAGTTGGGTGGGATTGTAATGTTGCCTATCAAGCAACATAATCCTATAGTATTTCGGACTTGCTAAAATGTCGGCTTTTGAATGCACTCCATTTCGGCCTACTATAGAAGCCACACTCCGTAAAAAAATGACTACTTATGTAGCATGTATTTTTCACTTTGGTTTTCGATGGTCCTATAAATTCAAATTTTGCTATGGAAAGCACGCACAAAAATATGCTTTTTTACTTATTTGGTAGAAAATTACATTGTCCTTACCTTTTTTACCCAAGCAAAGCGTGTATTTAGGTTTAAAAAGGGTTTCTAGTTATGAGATTTTTAAGACCATTCGATGTCCATAGATACAGCGTCGCATATCTCCATTTACCAATGCTCCTTGTGAAATGTGCAACATAGTCCACATTCATTGCAAAATTCTATGACCTCAACATGGTATTTTCTTAAAGGCAGAGAGGAATATATGATTTTTCATGCGCGGAATGCATGCACCTCGTAGAATGGAATCTCCAAATAGTACTGCAGCAAATGATCTGGCCAAAAATTATTGGGAACTGGAAAAACTTTCCTGAACCTAAATTTACGTTTCTTTCGGGTATCATCTGTAAAGGCAATGCTATTTTCTACCAAACAAGTAAAAGGAAACATATTTTAACGCGTGTTTTCCATAACAAATATTTGAATTTATAAAAACATGAAAATCAATCCGAAAAATAAATGCTACTTAAGTAGTCATTTTTTACCAAGTATGGCTTTTATAGGAAGTCAAAACTTAGTACATCAAAAAGTCGACATTCTAGCAAGTCCGAAATACTATGGGAGTATGTTGCTCGATAAGAAACATTACAACCCTACTCAACTAATCCTTTCTAACCGAAAACGCACTTCAGAATTTCGGCCAACATTTCATCAGATCGGTCACGCACTGTATTTGGAATCTCTGGACTGTGCTTAATCACCGATATGATTCAGGCGGGTTTAGCATAGCGGATTAAACAATTTCTTAATGACACTACGCTTTAAATGCATTTGTTCAGATATGTGCTAGTCAGAGTAAGCGTAATATTCTTGCGAAAAAGAGTAATAACCACCTTCATATCTGCTAATTAGAGTTTCAAGACGTCGGTTCAAACTGCCACCGAAGGCCCCTTAGATTCGTCATGTTTTAAGGTGTATATGCACTGCTCCTGGAAGGTCCCCCATAAATTGTACATTTACTCACTCCTGGAAAAATGTACTCATGTAGGATTCAGAAGTGACGTCATGTAAAATAGAATCTGGTCAAATTTGTGGAGCCAAAGTCGAGGGGACTTCTACGAAAAAACACGCAGAGAAAAAAAATCAAGAAAGGAACAGGAGATAAAAAACATACCTGCAAGATGGTCGCCCGTCGATGAGACTACAGACACCGTGCAGGCAGTACTGGTAGCAGGGATGCACTACAATGAATGAAGATGAACTAAAACCTTGCGGTTATATCAGTTTGTCAATCCAGAGTGCACTTAAGACTAAATCGTAAGGAGTCCAGAAGTAGCACAGATTGAAGTGCTTTTTCCTTCAAAACTAGACGATGGAGAACACTAAAGGACAATTTAAACCAAGGCCTGAATCTGTTGGTCAAGGCGAATACCTAAAAACACACTGCCTACAGTCCCGTGCCAAAAAAGCCCAAACGACAGGCACAAACCAGAAAAGGTCATTCAAGTCGTTCGTGTCATTGTCGGTAAATACGTCCAACACCGACTGTACGACATGACGCAGTGGCCTACACGAGTCCTAGCCTCGACTGCGCATCGTCCCACAACCAGACCAGTTTATCCAAAAACCCCTCACCAAACTGCTATCTGCACCAACTGCATGAAAGCATATAAACATTGGTTTTCACGGTGTACTCTTGCCTCCCAACAGACTTCAGGATTGCGGTTTCTAAGGGGGGGGGAGTTGATACCATATCAAGGAGGCTTAAAAGGCAGAGAAAGACTAGTGTCGGACCTCTGCTTTCTCACATTGTAACAAACACCGGCCAGTAAATTGATCGTTAAAATCTTAAGGCATGTACAATCCAGAAAGGGCATACCTGAGATGGGTGCGGGAGTTGACATCTCTGGTTTTGAGGTAGTAACAGGCTTGGGAGAAACTGCAATAAAAGGGGTAGGGAAAGGTAAATTTCAGTTCCTAAATAAAGAGGGAGAGGTCGAGGTTCACGAAACCTGGAACGTGAAAATGTTGTACTGTTATAGTTTCCTACGGACCAAACTACCATGTTAAAAGGATTAGTGCGGAAACGGAAAAACAATAGGCTTAGATGCGGAAACATCGTAGGAGAAATATCGTGTTTATATCAATAAATGAAGTCTATATTTAGTGGTGATTGCGTGGTACTTCTAGCTCAGTGAATATTTCCTGGTATGGGAATTCTGTCATAGAGAATCCTAGTTTGTAACTTAAGGAAGCATGGTATGGAAATCAGTCAGTGGTTTCACCTCAGACGGCATTAAAAGTTCTGTAAAAATCCACTTACCAATGATAAACACCGTCTTTCTTATGAATCCATTCACATTCTCTGCCAGGCATGAATAGTTTCCAGTGTCCGTCAGTTTGATGTTCGAAATATGGAGTTTTGAGGACCGTCTAAAGTAGGAAATAAAGTGGGCAAGATCACTGCATGTTCTTGTACATGGATGTAGCTTTCCGGGTTACTTCCGGAGATAGGAAGGAAATGGTCTAAAGGCTAGTCTGTTTAGTAAGGACGATGCTTCCTCTTTCGGTTATTTAAGTACTACTCCTCCCCAGGCAGCAACATTTACGTTCCCTGGACCAAAAGTCCAGGTCGAAATAGGAGGCCAGTACTCCGTCCAGGAATCAGGACACATTACCGTAGGCCAACACAAAATGGAAGCATCCCCTGCAGCAATTCCAAAAAAATTAGTGAACGTGAATTCTTTAGTCCCTACTTTCTTTGATGTTTAAACATTTTGGGATAGGATTGATGACTATGGCATTGCCCAAAGGACCGTTCATCTCACGTTTTGAAATGACGTCGAAACGATGAACCCTGTTGTCGTAGTCTTACGTTGACATGAACAGAAGGTTACCTAACTCATGAAAGGTGTCGAAATTTACGAAAGATTGCTAATCACTCGCAAACCGATGCCAGTGCGTGGACCCAGTATCTATGTTAATAATAAATATCAAATGTAATGTTGTGTTGTTTAGAAATATAGGTTATGCGTGTGTAGCCCTACCTGAAATAAAAAAAAACCCCAGCCACCTGTAATACGAGACCGGTGGTGATAGGGGTTTTTACAGGTTGGGCCGGGGAACGCACAGGCGACGAGGTCAAGTAGTTGTATGCAAAAGAAAAGCTATTGAGAGAGCGCGGTTGTATTTTGAGTGGTTGAGAAATAGGCGCCCTAACTCCCAACCCTAATCCCTAACCCTGGTGCCTAACCATAACCACTAACCATAACCCTTAACCCCTAACGGTAACCACCAATCCCAGCCCCAACAGTATTTTGTCCACCAGGTGGGGCTGCATAACCATGTCTTACCGAAATTTCAATTCTATTTATAAAACAGGAAAATCCCGAAAAGGTTAAAAACGGTTTTGGTCTAGTAAACTTCAGTTTTTTATGTACGGAAATCCTGCCCATGCAATACATTAAGTAAATATAAGAGCGCAAATAAAATGATCCCTGAAAATAATCTTTTACTGAAGTTTTCATTTACATATCTTTTAAGAATTAGTGTAAGAATCTTATCTCAATTTAAAGCCGACTACCCTTTCGCGTCAGGCACAACTGTTTATTTGCAGGTCTGGGAGTTAATTATCCGTAGGTAAGCGCTGGAACAGTCGGCACGAATGCGGGGAAGGGCCAGTGAATGGAAGTAAACACCTAGTTGATTCCGGTGGGTACCCAGCTGTCTACATCCTATTGGCTCTAGATTGCAAACTTAAAATGGGGATTCCCCGGCAGGGCGGGTTAAACACCAATTATGAGATGTGAGCAAATACTGACGTCGTCTGTTAACATCAGTTTTGAAGACAGTCTGGTAATTATTCCTCTCCTGACGGTGGTTACATAGTGAAGGTACGGGACCAGCTGAGTCTTGGTGAGTATTGTGGTAAAATATACCCCATACCTTCGCAATTTTTCTCATTTTCGCCCATTTGTGAGAAACTCGGCGCCTCGGTGGGATTCGAACCCACTACAGTAAGGGGAAGGCTTTAGTAGAGCCAACGCTCTAACCACTTGAGCTACGAGGCCCCGCCGGACGACACGAGTTTAATCACATTTTGCTCACATTTACCCGCCCAACCTACCGCGACGTCTGGAATCCACCAAATATGATATAGTAGGCTGACTTCCCAAGCAGGATTTCCTAAGTAATTCATCTAGAATCCACCGGATGACTACCAGGCCCACGTAATTTAGAGGTGGATTGGGCGGAGAAATTTGACCTAAATGTGATAAAAATCGCGTCATCCGGTGGGGTCTGTCAGCTCAGATGGTCAGACCGTTGGCTGTACTAAAGCCTTTCTTTGCTGTCGTGGGTTCGCATCCCACCGAGGCACCGAGTTTTTCACAGTTGGGTCAACGTGAATTATTTGAAATCTGCCGAAACACGTCTGATAAGTAGATTTCGAACGCTTTCTGTAGTATAAGTGATATAAGTGACCTGGTCCGCCTGGCTTTATCGAATGATTCATTTGAATAATTGGTGACCCAAAACTAGGTAACGTAAAATCCCCCCGGTGTTTAATTTGTTATCCTTTACTTGCCAAAAGGACTGCATTCTAGTAAGTCGCAACGCGAATTTACATGAAAATTCCCCAAGAGGCCGACATACAATGAGAGTGCGATGGCGATTATGACGAGAATGCGCTTTGAGTTGATTATTTTACTTTTATTTAAAACGGCGATTAGGCGAGGTAAACCTGCAAACGCTCAAAGAGCGCAGAGAGAAACTCAGGGTGCCATTTTTTTCCAATAGCGAGTTTATTTTGCGCTCTAACCTGCCAGGCGGCCACTTTATATGAACGGAATCTATGAATAATGAGGGACACGCATCGGCTCCTCGGCCGGTTCTAGGTTGCTTAAAGCCATTAGGACCCGACATAACAACCTGAGTGCAGTTTTTCCACAGGATGACGAAAGTACTGCCTTTGTCTGATGCTATCACGCACCACTCCACTGTGGGCGTAATGGAGGCGAACATTGCAACAGGCTGAACTGACTGTCGAGCTGTCAGAGAAGGATGGAAGGGGAGCGGATGATGAACAGCGATGTCAGGGAATAGACGGCGCGTACGGTACGGAAGTCCCAGCGTCCAGTCTATATGGCCACTGGATGAGCGGATATAGTTGTGATCTCTGCAGAGGACTAATCGATGTCCGGACATCCATCCTCCCTCGTCTACTGGATGCATGTAAATATTTTAACAGTCCTGAACCTAACAGGACGTATCTTCTTATAGGAAACAGCGTAATTAGCTCTCTTCGACGAGTGATTGCCTCATTAGGCGGTTCAAAAGACGTGAGCATTGTGGCTGGCTGCATTACTCCAGGGCGGAGAGCGCAGGTCAAGGCTGCGTGGACACGCCCATTACCCGGACAGAGCAGCCGCCCAGTTTGTCCACTAAACTCGAAAATCGGATGACCTGCGTCCGCACTTAAGGGGACTTGGAGTACCGAAAGGAGTGGTTTTCAAGAATCATCTGTTGTTAATGAGAGTCAGAACATGACAGTGGGAGATGGACGACAGGAGGCATCGGAAAGTTCTGCGTCTATAGCCTCTCCACCTCAGTTTCCGTAAAGACCTACTTTATTTTGGCGGATAGGGGATTATGAATGAACGGTCGTCTACGGGAGCTAGACTACCATCCACTCCCACAATTGATGCACCAATCTTCTTGAATTTGGAGGCATGCCAATTAAGTAATCATCTAGGGCAGTTGAATGCGATAAGAGAAGCAGGGGTTTTGGCTCGTGAGTAATTGCGTCATCTAGAAAAGTTCAGTTCGTCCGCTTTAATGGCAACTGCATCCGCTATTTTAATCGTGCGTTGGTGCAGAAGCTAAGTCAGAAGGAAAGCATGTTGCAGCACCCCAAATCCCTATGCCAATACAGAATGATGAGGGCTGGAGGCGGGGAGATGGTAGTAAAAGACCTTCTGTACGAATCACCTGACAGTAATTCGTTGGGTTTGTGTGATTTTTAACTTTGAGTCGTTGTAGTACTGGCACAGAATATACTGGGCGTCAAACTGAATTTGCATACAGCGGGGCTGTCTATTTCCTGCTATACTTCATTTGTCCGGTAAACCTTGGGCTTATTCTGCCATGTTTAATTTCTGAGGAACTTAATGTGTAAACTTGGAGTAGATTCTTTGGAAGAGACCTTCTCAGGCTCTATTCAAAAGCTGATATGAATAGTTGGGCTGAAATTCACCAGCTACTGCGGAATAACCATGTAATATTCACAGTCCGCCAACAGGCAGCCAGTAGTCTACGACTGCGTAATTATTTACCCTATTATCAGCACATGCACTAGCTATTCAGCGGTGCATAAATTCTTGAAATACTGACAGAAAGCCATAAAACAGCAGAATCCACACACCTACGGCGGGAAAACTCTTTTCCTCAAAACCCCTTATCAAGAGTGAACTACCGAGAAGACGCCTTCACCAGGCCGTTTCGCGAACCGTGCCAGTGGCAAAAGTTCGGATAATATTGCCAGTCACCCCTCTTTTACACAGAGAAGGTAGGGGTAGGTTGCCAGCCCAGCCCACCTCAGTGTGCCTTCACCCCTCTGCTTGTTCCTGTGAAGCAAGTTATATTGGTCGATCGAGTTGACACTTATCCATAGGAATACGGGAACACCTCCCGGCATGCTTGAGAAAAGACGAAATTAAAAGCATAAACAGCTTCATTCTCGCACAGATTGTCGATTCCGGGTATCGTGCGGACACCATCGCAGTGTTCCGTGTGATTCACAAGATCCCCCGAACTACCCTAAGCCACAGGGTTAGCGTCTGTTAGCGACAGCAGAGGCGACTGCCAGCAGGTTACGAAAGCCGGTCTTGTGCGCGCAGAAGAACCTCGTGCAATCTCCACGTTTACCAAGGCCAAAGGTTGTTTAACTGTGTGCATCCCTCCTCGCCGTCTCCCCTTCTCTCTTACCCTCACAGCCTCCTAACTCACTGTGTTTTTTTCCTCCCCACACCCTGTTCTCAGATCCCATTTGTATGAAAGGATTAACTGTAGTCGATTTCGCTCTTCTATCAAGTGTTTTACTTGCACTCCGCTCCCACACAAATCTACTGGTCCGATGAGTATTTATCAAAAGTACACGCATAATCGCCAACTGGTCTTTTAAATCCCAACATGGGAATTTACGCAACTCTGAAACCATAAACCTACGTTTTAAATGGAGCATGTCACTTAGCTTAGCCGTAAAACATATCACAGCCTCACTGACTTTCAAGATGCAAGGCCGTTTGCAGTTACCTGTGAAAGAAACTGTTACTGAATATTTTCTCCCACGGCTTGTTGCTAACTAACATTTTATTGCTTTCCAAGTACGACTGTTACGAGAAGTTGGCTGTTTATGGGCCTTTTAAGTGTAACGCAATCTCCCTAAAATTAGGCGGCACATGGGATGATTGAATATAGTCAACGTTTATTAGCTCACAAATCTTGAGTGGCAGTATCTTTGCACAATCTTTCCGTGTGCGAACTACTTATTGTGTGTACGCTATGAAATAACAGCTCATCATCATGTTGCAAAAAAGAAACCTTCAACCAGTCGTAAACTAGTACGAAACTGAATTGTTATAGGAGGTTTTAAACGTTGTGGAAAGACTACTGGCTTCTCAGGATGTAGGAAATTTATTTTTAATTTTCCAATAGTTAGCAATAGTCGTCGGTAGGCAAAATTAGTGACACAAGCGAGTGGAGGGCGGCAGCAATCGATGCTATGTTGTTGTAAACGATCCCGATATCATCAGAAAATTTCAGCTGTTGCGAAGAGCCCTGACCTGTTTGAGGCAGAACTTTGATCAGTCCATTAGAACGTTCTTCGTGGATATCAGCCTAAACAAGTAGTTTCGTGAACATCTAGTGCGTATCGAAAGTACCGCATTAAATGTTAACCGAAATTCCGTAGTGCATCTTCGATCCGGAAAGGTTGTCCAAGAGACAGTTCGACCGTCGTGCTCCACGAGGTCCACCGTGCGCTCCACAGCAAGGTGAAGCAGGCACGGTGACTTGCGCGTGAGCTAGTTTATAGGGAGCGTAGACTTGCGCAATGCCCACGCACTCTCTCCTCCCAACTTGGGCCCGGTGTCAAGACATAGTTAAGAAGGTCGGAGGTGAGGGAGGATGCAGATGGCTGAAACGGCCAGACCCGCATCCAGGCGAACGTCCACGCCCCCTGGTCTACAGCAAACACTTGAGCAGGATTCTAACCAACAACAACGGCACCAAAACGCGTCAGAAGGACGAGGATGATGACTGGGCAGTCATGCCCACGACTTTTATACCCAACAGGAGTGCAAGCGCATCTACCGGTAGGGAACTGGGTGCCAGAAAACTGTCAGCGCATATCAGGCTGCGAGAGTCATGGTTTTCTGAGCCTGCAGGGTGACACTCAGCCCTGCACATAGCCTGGGATATCACGGTTTAAATTCTGCGTAACCAGTCAAACGTAGACTGAGAGGCACTAGTCATAATTCTAGGTAGTTTGTAGCGTTGATCATTGTGCTGCATAATCCTCAGAAACTTCTGTCATGACAGGATGTCGGTTTTTGAACGAGCATCCTTCTGGCCGTCAGTAAAATACCACATTTTGCATAAATGGCTGCTAAAGTAGTACGGGATTTTCCCATTTATTTTCGCTGGCACATCTAATCCAAATGTACTTTATAAAAGGCATAAACAAAAATGTTCTTTCTTATGCTCATTTGATAGTAAGTCCAGTCTTCTTCAAATTTTACAATTGAACGAAAACTATCCTTTGGTTTTCAAAAAACGTCTTTGATGCCTGACTAATTTTGAACCCAACCTGCCGTTACACTTGCATTCTGGATTCCCAAAATACAAGCTATCAATTTTCCGTGTAAGATGAACCAAACAATTCTATGTGCTGCTAGGAAGCCGCGGTAAGATGCTCAGAAGATTTTGCAGCGGACATGGTTAAATTTTTATTCTTTATAAGCAGCATTAGTAAATTAGATACGGTTTCCTACGAAGACACGTTTCACGATCTCAAGAAATCTCCTAATGAGAGACTTTTTCAAAATCGGAAGGTACTCTTTGCCCTAAGCATAACATTTATAGAAGACCGAATTTGCTACCAAATGAGTACGAAACGGTAGACGTTTTATGCATATTTGAATCTACAAAGCGATGGACAACCAATGGGAAAATGCATGCTACTTAAGTAGCCATTTTTAAAACATACAGTTTTTGCAGACAGTTGGAAAGAAGCTCTTGCAAAAACCGGGAATATTTTGGGATTATCCTGTCTGGGGACTAATATTGCAACATTTCTTAGGTAGCATTTTTGAATTGAAAACTCATTTTACGAATTAGGCGAACAGTTTATGAGATTTCACATCTACTGTAATTCACGACCATCAAGTGGACGTGTTTCCTTTCCTCCATTAATGCAATTCAATAGGGTACCAGTTCCTATGGACTGACTACAAGAATGCCTTTTTGTCAGTCACCTTCGTGAAAATGTGTTTGAAGTACGTCCAGATAAGACATGCATCAATGGACATCCCGATTTGGGGGACTGATGAACATTTGACAAGGACAAGGGGGGAAAAATCTAGCCAATCGCGATGGCGCCACGCAATGTAATAGACGCTTAATGGTGTGGACTTCAGTTAACTATAAATTATTTTTGTGTCGCATAGTCAAAAGTTAACGGTTCCCGTACGTTACCCATATGTTTGGAGACCAGGCAGAAAGCAATCTTGAAAAGTTAATATAACAGATGCGGTTTCAGTCCCAAGTAGTCTACCCGCTTTACAGTACTAAAACTGTCTAGAACCTGATTAGTAAGGTTTTATGAACGTACCTAAGTCAAACCGTTTATATGGACAACCAGCGTGGCAATGTGCAAAGATAAGCTTACAAAGATACATCAAAATTTCCCATTATTTCAACTTCATTCAGACTCCCTTAAATATCACATGCCTTAAAGACAGATTTTGGGTTTTGTCTTCCGTTCCTTTTAGTCAGACTCAAACTTCATAAAGGCATGTACAAGTTGTTTATTCATGCCAATCTTACAATTCGAAAATTCCACTTTATTCGTTAATCAATCGGTGAACACTAACTGGCATTGCAGCATGTCGTTTGAAAAAGTGAGTCACATTACAGAATTTACTGAGCCTTTTAAGCTTCGATTTCTTTGGGAAGTAGTCGGTCTTCCAACGAGAGAGAAAACTACGATGGTTTACGGCAGGCACCTATGGAGGTTCGCAATAACCTACAGTAGATGTACTAACTCATGAAATGTCAACCAAAATTTCGAAATGCGTTCTCGTTTCGAAAAGATAAATTAAGTAGTGTTGTAAAATTAATCATGATGAAGCATAAATCTATAATGATCCAGTTACCTCAGGATGTCGGCTTTCGAACAAACTTATTTACGGCTGCATGCAAGATCTATAGACTGCAAAAAATGACTACTTATGTAGTATGCAATTTTCACATTGATTTTCGATGCCCTTGAAAATTCAATTATATTTTATGGAAAACATGCATAAAAATATTCATTCTTTTATTTATTCGGTAGAAAATCACGTCTTTTTCCAATTTCATATTCAAACGAAGAGCATAATTCGGTTTTAAAAAACTTTTCTAATTGTGAGATTTTTTAATACCGTTAAATGGCCGTTCATGAAATGTCATGTATCTGCATTTACGAATGTGGCTTGTAAAGTTAACAATATTGCTCAAATCCACTGCTTAATTTTACTAACCTCATATGGTCTCCTCTTAATACCGTGGGAAAATGCATGGTTTTCCGTACACAGAAAATATACAGCTTGTAGTTTTGAAACCCTGAATGCAAGTTTAACAGCAGGTCGGGTTCAAAATTATTCGGGAATTAGAACAGTTTTCTAAAACCGAATTATACTCTTTTTTGGGTATGAAATTGGAAGAAGACGTGATTTTCTACCGATTAAGTAAAAGAATGAATATTTTTTGCATGTTTTCCATGAAATATAATTGAATTTTCAAGGGCATCGAAAATCAATGAGACAATTGCATGCTACATATGTAGTCATTTTTTGCAGAGTATAGATCTTGCATGCAGCCGATAATAAGTCATTTCGAAAGCCGACACCCTGAGGTAACTGGATCATTATAGATTTATGCTGCATCATGATCAGGTTCACAACACTACTTAATTTGTCTTTTCGAAGCGAGAACGCATTTCGAAATTTTGGTTGACATTTCATGAGTTAGCACATCTACTGTAGATCGTGACGTTGGAAGTCTATGCAAGCCAACTATACTGATTTGGAGCGCCATTTTGCAGAAATAGCAAATACGCTACGCTTTATCTAAGAACGGATTATTTGTGGCATACTGAGTTTCCCAGCCTTCTCTCCTGACAGAACTTGACTATAATAAACCATAATTTCTGAAGTGTTTTAACGTCCTCAGCCCTCTTCCCCATTACTAATGTTCATTGAATGTTTTCGAACTTTAATTGCATTGCCATGACCTTAATGCACTACTCTTTGGGCTAGTAATAAGTAATCAGAGAGGCACGTCTTGACTTCATCAGTGTGCACATGGGTATCATCGCCGAAATTATGCACAGACTGTTTGCTCGACGAGAAACGGTGAAGACTACCACATCGGAAACAAACTTATTCAGGCTATTATGATCTCCATCGTCCCATCCTCTTTATGCCGTATTACCCGGAAGATTTGAAATGTGTATTAGGTAGGTTACACTTGCATCAAAGTAGTGATACAAAGATAACAGCTTTTAGAACGATAAAGACGGTTAGTTCGTCTGTTCAAGAGTCTCCGTCGAAAATTCGACATATTCGGTCAAATGACATGGCTGCTTTCGGAAAGCATAGCAAAATCTAGCAGACCCTATTCTTCATCATGCTTATGTTGGATATCCAGGGCGCATATAATATAGACTCAAGCACTAGCGCACAAATAAATTCGACTCCCTAATGATTTGACTGTTGTCCAGTTTAAGGCAACTGTGAGAAGCAAGACGTTAAAGTTAAGCGAATTGTGATAAAGTGGTAGGAGGGCAGATGAGCAACAAACATTATCAACTTGATCGAAATGGGGCATATAAGATTACAAATACAAGGTATGTAATTACGCATAGGTGGTGCACACACCAGACTGTTGTAATGAACGGGCAAGTATGGGAGAATGTGGCCTCTTATTCTGTGCTGATACCTTGTCCGGGCAGAGTAATTAGCCATGTAGGGAGAACGATTGCGACCGACAATTCCAGTGACAGAAAGCCAAATGACTGAGAAATTATCACACCAATAATTTACAGTGGTGATTACATTTCGACACCTAATGACTCGAATGCGGACTAACAGGCGATCACTGCATCATTAACGAGACCCCAGCGATGACTGCCGAAGCTGCCAATTATGTTAGGTCTGTGATTACAAAAGCGGCCTCTAAATATCGTACTCATCGTGCTTCCATCATCCTCATCTACGACTCATTCTGGTACTGGGCTCAAGGGAGAATCTAGAAGTCAGGCCAATAAACCTCTTGTTCCAACGATTGCATCATCTTCTTCTTCTGAAATGTTTCCTGGAACTCGCGTGTTCGCTTCTACCGGCAGTCTCTACTACGCTAAATTTCCGAATAAACCCATTTTTAACCAAACCGCTCGTACCACCAAGTGTTAGTCTGTACAGCATTTTCAGGTCTTTATTCATCATTTAACTAGATTTAACTAACAGGTGATTTACGAAACAGGTTTACTTGCATTGTGATTGAGTTCTACAAGTCTTATATGCTGCATTAGTATGCCTCATTTTGAATGTTTAAATGAAAATATGCTTGTGAGAATTGCGATAATCAAACTGCCTTCAATAAATTGCAGACAATGCACATTATATTGCAATTTTTAGACTTTGAAAATTGCTTTGCTCCAAATGTTTGCACCTTAGACACCGTAAAAGGCGCTTCGTGAAAGGTGAAAATGTCGAATAAAATAGTGAAGCAACTTATGTCTCAGATACTCTTGACGGTAAGCATCGTTTATTTGCCCCTCGAAAGGACACGGAAATAGCAGTCGCCGCAACACACATAGGATTAAGGCGAGCTTGGGGTAAATTCTAGGGTTATGACATGGTGCTATCATTTCAGGAATTTAGCCCAAGATCAACTCTGTTAAGTCTGGACGCCCTTAATTCCCTGTCCCATAGGCGTAGGGCTACCTAAACGATCCTGACTCCACTGACTCGACTTTGCTACACATGGCACTTTACCGAGCCTTCTTGGAAGAGCGAGTTATTTGTTTTTTCCTGGGTTTAGCAGTCTGTTTACCATAAATATTTGATGCTGTAAACAGTGCTCTCTTTCTAACCACCTCGAATATCCCTTCTCCTTAGTTGTTCATTCTTCCGTGAAGCAGCTGCTGCACTTGTTGACTCAGTAGTTAGATGGTACTGCTAGGGAATTTTTGCAACTTCAAAACTAGATAACTGACAATGTTGTGGATACTTCTGTTAGAATTAAACGTCGCGAAATTCGCCGCCATATCTTCTTTCATAAACTTCATCGTGATTCAGCAGCTTGTTGAAAATTTAACTGAATTGGACTGGAACTCTTGTTCCTGTGGGCTTTACTTCAGACGTGTAAATGTCCATTCTGAGAAAAAGCTATCATTGCAATATTATTCCTTTTGCTATAATAAATAGGGATCTTAAACGAGAAGTAATGCGTCAATGCCGACTTTCGAGAGGTGAGAAGAGTTTTTCATGACCCTTTTTCCCCGAATACATATTCACTCCCACAAGAAAAGTTATACCTTGCACCCCCTAGAAGGTAATCTAGAGGTCATTGACAAGAGGTTTAACCATTATCAGGTGCCAGGGAAGGTGGAGTGTGTAGACAAAATAAGAAATTACGTCAAACCGCCCGGCCTCCATATTACGCTGCCCAGCACTTGCATGGTTATGGGTGATAAAACAGCTTTCCCCAAACAGCCGCCAAAATATTTTACGACCACGTGCGTCTGAAAAACAGAACCGCTTTCCACCCTCTCCAAATGACAGTTGCTTGGTAAAAAAGTTAACAGATCTGATCAGACATGATCGTAAAATAGACAGCAGGCGTGTAAATATACTGCGTAGTCTGTTTTATATGAATTAAAGGTCATTTCTGCGGTCTTTAAAAGGGCTATCTAACTTAGCCCCAGATCTTAATTTAAAATAAATTGTGCTTGCTTTCTGCCAACCGACTTTATCGGGTGAAATAGCATTTTACATTTGCGCATCTTTTATGGGTATATTTTTAGATTTAGATCAAAGCTGCTTAGTGAATTCAAGTCTTCATTATCTGGAGATGTTTACTTGTGTGACATTGTGAAGAAACGTGGTCTTAAAGCACTGTTAATCACTGGCCCATAGTAGGCTCCAAATGCTTATCCAAACTGAAATATTCGTTAGAAGCATTTTTTCAACTGGATAGCACCTTATATTTGCACTAAGGGGTTTCAATACCATGTATACGGCCCACGGCAGCTACGTGCCATAAGTACTGCAGTCTTGGTGCCTCCACTACCTTTATCTGCAACCCTCTCTAATGATGGGTTCGAGCGAGAATCCGAAACGTCAGGCCAGTAAAATTCTTGCCCCAGCGATCGCTTCTTCTTCTTCTTTTTCTTCTTCTTCTTCTTCTTCTTCTTCTTCTTCTTCTGAGGACTACCTGTTTAACTCATTACCCAAATATTTTAATCGGTCCCGTTACTACACAGATGTACGGGCCTGGGGTGAATGTATTGAGAGCAAACGTCTACTTATTTACTAGTCACCTGAATCCTTCTATAGGAACTTGCGCAATTCCCAAACGGAAATAATGACTTTCGCCTTACAGCTAGGATATATCAACTAATGCTACTCTTACAAAACAGAGTAGTACTTCAAACTACATCTGACGAAGAATTTCCTGATTGCAGAAGGAGAACAAAATCTTTGCGAATACATGATGCACGCTTTCAACGTCCTTAGCATGTGCAGGAGTCGGGAAAACTGCGAGTACCACGTTAAATATATGCCCACTTATCCATTACCTTCTCTAAAGCAAGCATACTACTTTGAGTTGTTAGACCTACGCCTTTGGCGCCCTATCGGGGCTTCAGGTAATTTTTCGTCCGCCAGTTCCTTACTTGTCTAAAGTTGGTTAGACAGAGGTCCCTTACAAGGGAGCCGAAACCCAGTATACTACTTTGAATTTTATAGAATAGTCGGACAGCGCGATGAAGAACCAACAAGGGACATACGGTGATCTCCTCCATGTTGTTAAGGGGGAGCATGAGTACCAATAGCAAACTGTATAAGAGGATCATGCATCATAGAAAACGGAAAACCGACAGAAGGTCAGCCTGCCGTGCTTTTCAAAAATTTCAATCTACTTCATATTATTTGCCATATATGCGTGGGCACGGTTCAATTCTTCTGCCGCTTTTATGCAGCTTAGTCGTATCTCACCAATCAGCTCGCCGAAAACAGCGAGGGCTAGAGTAATTTATAAGCTTCATTTGTGAAATTTGGAACAAAACTTTAGGAAATTTTGGGTAAGTCTAAAAATCTACTCGAAAGGTGTGTCATCTAATTTCTGCGAATATTCTCGTGTAAGGCTCGAAAAATCAATCTAAAAAAATAAATTTTCTGTAATTCATCATTAAGCCACTACAATAGCATGCATCATCTACCACTTTTCTGTCGTTTACGAGGACTAGTTAATCCAACCACAGAAATGGCAACATTCAGCCCGTGTAAATGATGATCGTTTAGCCGGGGAGAACGACCTGCCTTGACTGCTCTTTATAATAAATCGCAGGAAATGAGTTGGAAGGATGGCTTTAGAGCGCAGATACGTGATCCACGCTATTGCTACTCCGATGCTCCCATAGGCGAAAATCCAAAAAGCGTGTATCTAATTTGCTGTAGTCCGTCTAAGTAATACAAAATTTCCTCACAAGTCAAGTGCAACGACTTTTTAAATCACTATGCATGGCTGTTGCATTTCGACCCAGGCCGCAAGTACCCAGTCAGGCCGCTTCAAACGTGCTACCTGGGATCGTAAATAGCCAGTGGTGGCAGACGCAAGTCAGAAATCAACAGCCTAGTGAACTCTCTTTCTTCCATGGTACAGTGCTCAGGAGCCGGGCTGCCTAGCTTCTTCAGCCACCGGACTCGAGACCGTTTCCGGTCGTATCAGCAATACCTTACGATCGAGCCTGGTGAATGGGCAGGAGAAAGGGCAGTAGACGCTAAGCAAGTCATCGGTGCTGCGCACACCCCATAGGGCATACGGTGGACATTGTCGTCGTTGACCGTGTTGACCTAACCTCAACACACACGTGCTTTCCGACCACATTGTTCGCAGAGAAGTACGTCGATAAAACTGGGCCAACAGTCCGCATGTTGGGGAAAATCTGATTGAAAAATTTGAAAAAAACTGTATAATGTCCAGCCTCAGGCAAATCCCTGAGTGGCTTAAATTTTCCTCTGTTAGCTGAGGAGTGTTTTAACAGTCATTAGGCTTCTTCCCCAAGTGTAAAAACGATAGTTCTGATAGAAATCAGAAGACCTAGTCTTTCCTAGATTTCAAGGCAGATTTACATTCTTCATGTACCGCCCCTACATGCGACAGTCAGGAGAAAGGTGTCGTACCCGAAAAGCATTTGTGGAAACACTTAAAGGAGCGGAGGCGTGTTCCAGAACGTCTTTGTTTTAGTCTACAAATTGATCTGCAAAGTTAACAGGCTTTTTACGAGTAAACGTCGCCCCTAATGCTCGCGAGCCATAAAAGTCAATTTACTAATATGCTCCGGGGATTTTTGGTATAACTTAGGGTTTTACGGATCGCCCGACATAATGCTACCACAATAATGACTTTTGGGTCAGAGCGGCAGGATAGGAGACAAACGTTCCTTTTCTACTCTGAGAGCATATCGGATCGGTTTAATGCATGTTCACAGGTATTATTAGGTGTTTTTGTTGAATCGGTGAGCAGATGCGCGTGAATAAAGTTGATGATGTGCAAACTGCCTGCTTCCGAACTATCTTTTATTGCAGACAAAAGCAGGCCATACAACATACGTTTTGGAAAAAATTAAAAGTGAGAAAGCCTCCTCTTTGATCAGACGGAAGAAGCTGACTTGTGAACCAGAATTGTGATAATTCAGCTGAACGTGCACAGTTCGCTGTAGTAGGAGTGTAAGAAGACTTTTGATTTTGAACGTTCTGATTACAAAAAAACTACTAAAGACTTACCGATGCGTGTGAATAACACCCCGGCCCGTGGAGGCATCCCACAATCCAAGCTGACGCGTAGAATTCACATACCAGGAGATCAAAGGAGTGGGCCGTCCCTTGACACGACAATTCAACATCAACTCATTGCCTTCCATCACATTCAACTTCTCGGCGTGATAAAGGGGTCGCATCTGGAGTGGTGAGGCTATTTAAAGTAAAAAAAACAGCGATGAGATGATGTGACGCCTTCAATAAAGTTAAACAGACACGGTGACCTGTGGATGATTTAGTTTTTAGTGAATGTACACTTGCGGTGCATCTACCGCACTCTCACCTCCTTCCCACCTGGACCCGGTGTCAAGACATAGTCAGGAAAACCGGAGGCGGGGGAGGACGCAGGCGGATGACACGGTCGAGCCCGAACCGTGCCGCTCCACTCCACACCCCCTGGTCCACACAGCAAATGACCAAGATTTTAACCCACAACAACAAAAGTGGCTGGCGCGGCCGAAGTCGCATCTAGGCGCACCGTCACACCTGGCTCGGGTCTCACGGAGTGGGAGTGTCATAAAGGTCTCATTAAGAAGCAGCCATTGCAGCTTGACTCTTAGACCACCACTTGGCCGCTCCACACAAACACACAACACTGGGCCGACTGCGGAGTTCAAGTTATCCCGTCAGTTGGCCACCTTCTTAGCCGCGGCTTTTCGTGTATCGGGATAGTTTTAAGCGCGTCCGATTTTTTATAGTGAGGAAAAGGTGCGCTGACTTGTACACAAACAAGTTAAATCTGCCCAGATAAAGATGAAATCGCGAACAAAACAAATATTTCTGCTTTTTACTCTCCTGAGAAATCGACGAACTACCTTAAAGTAAATTAATGAGAAGGATATTTTACAGACACATTTCAAAGTAGCGCGCGATTATCCCATTGAAGTTGACAGATTGCGGTTCAGATATTCATAGTAACTTTTTGACAGAGCCTTCAGAGCTTAATTCAAACAAACAGATTTACTTTAAGGTTAGCAATTGATTTTTAAGAAAATTAAAGACACGAAGTTTAAGTCAGGAATATTTAAAATAATGTGCATGGCGAAGGATGGGAAACGCGCTGATGAGCCGAATCCTTCACAGGTGGGTCATGCAGCGTCAGAATATCGGTGAAGCACGTGCAGTCAGAATGATAGATCATGCAAAATAGATGTTAGTATTTCTAACAATGAAACACGATGCGTAATAGTCTGAACCGAAAACAGCATAATATCGTAATTTTCTCTCTTAAATAATTTTTCTCAAATGTTTTGAAAAGAGCCTTTTTTAAATTCGGAAATCCCAAGGCGTTCTGAGAGTTTGATAGTTTTCCAAGAGAGTCAATCCCAAAAAGTCAACAAAAGGCTTTCCCGATTACTGTTAACAACTGTTTGTAATCAGTTCACGAATTCATTTCTGGCATTAAAAACGATTTTACAGCCTCGGAGAACGTCGAAAATGATCTCTTTCTTAAAAACTAACTGACAACGGTATCGTAAAGAGCCCCTCTTAACTTTCTGTTGACTGTGGAACGAGTCATACGTGAATGCTGGTAGTGGAAGTTTTACGGGTGGGACAGCACGCTAGATAATAAGCTGACAAAATGAGAGAAAACACAGGAATTGCTTGGATTAATGTCGAAAGTCATGTCGCACACTTTCGTATAGTGAAAGAAATGAGCGCGACAATAGAGAAATAGACAAAAGGCAAATTCTAAAGGAAATAACGGAGCCTGGGTAATAGTTTGAGGTCATGGTAAGAAATTGTCGTTATTTTCAGTGCAATATTGGCAACGGCCTGCAAATGGACGCCAAGATAAAACCCCATATGTCTTGACCCACAGGCTACAGACAGTTAAGCGGGGTTCCTTAGCATACCGTTGTCAAGTAATTTGTTTTCTCAAAGTAAAGTGCTCTGCATCATTTCAAAAAGCAATGCTGTGCTCTGAACAGTCTTCAAGACAGTAAGTTTACCGAGGATACTAACAGTTCTAGAACTGCAATTCCTGGGTAGTATTAAAAGGCGGAGAGAAGTTCACCAGGATGGATGTGCTTGTGTCCTAGGGTTTTAAATAGCGATTTTAGTAAAGCGTCCTTCCAGAAGCCTGTAACCAGCTCTGCGATTCCCCATTTTCTGAAGGAAGGCAACTGAAATCGCGGGTCAAAACGTTATTAAGCAAGTTTACTATCCCAGCAAATACCTTTCCTTATTTTAGTGGCTTCCAAAGTCTTGTGGTCGACAAGCTGTACCTTATCGAAATATCTTCAGGGCATCTTGTGCATAGTGGTCGCAAACGCCGCCATGAACATTATGATGCAAAAAGTTGCCTTTCACTTAATAAAATTACCTTTCCTTTGCTATAAAGGCAACGCATAGAAGTTTCCCTTCGTGAAGTAATAATCACATATGCACAAAATATATATCCGGTATCGTCTGGAGAATTTGAAATACCTATCGCATGACAAACAGGTAAGGAAAGAGACTTTTATAAATTGCTCTTGATTAGAATGAATGAGTATTGCAAACGTGCCGCATTAATGGATGTTTCAATAAGTAGATTGAGATATAACCAAGGGCAAAGTTGATTAAACACTCGAAAACTGTCAAACCATATAATATTTGCAGGTTTAAAGGCCTTAGTTGTTTCAGCTATAGGATTTTGTGAATCAGTAAAGTTTTTATCTAACGGTTGTTGGATTATTGAAACCGTTTTTATAAACCCGAAATCGATATGCAAGATTTTATCATGTGCAACTAACAACGTTTGTCAAGAACGACCGTTGTTGGTTGGAACATTTATCAATTTGGAGACACCACGGTTTCGCTCGATAAGACGTGAGATAACACCCCGTGTTGAAAGGCGCTCTAACCCTACTAAGACAGCCTTTGCATAACAACAGAAAATAATGATGAAAAAAGACTTGCACATTCCTGCTCAAATTCACTGTGAAAAAATCAAATATGTTTCTTATGTGAACTTGCTATCTCTAAAACAATAAACACGATTGGGTGTATAAAATTTTAGCACGATAGAATCGCTTCAGAGGCCGGTAGTCAGTTTTATTTAAACCAAGATTTTCTCTGAGCTTATATTTGCATATGAAGTACTCTCTCTTTCCGTTATTTTAAGCGTTATTTCCATTTGTTCTAATTCTTTCTAAATAAAAGGGAACAGCAGGCCACGTGCATTCTTAAATTAAATTTAAAAGACACGTGTTTTTGAGCTTTGAGAGGACGCTTTAAAGTCAAAATTACTGCCAGGTCCAATTTTAAAAACCACCGAAAAACCCCGATGTGCCAGCTTTTGGCTTTACCTACCGTATTTGGTTTCCGAAAAACGAAATTTTGCAAGAGAAACTGAAAAAAGAACGTTTGTTCGAAATTCTTTACTGGCAAAGGAGTAAAAACGACCAAAAAATGGCAACTCGTCACGTGAAGCTGCACTGAACAAATATCACATTTCCGATACTAGAATGATATGAAAGCAATCATTTCGCAATCTCCAGCTCATTTTAAATTTTACTAGGCCAAAAGAACAGAAATAAGTTTGGTCATGTAAAGTATGCAAAAGATTGTCGAACTCATGAATTGCCAAGATTGGTATTAGAGCTAGTGGTACAGTTTCTATTTGGTGTGATAAGTTTTGTTTTTAGAAATGGTTGGAATCCCAGAAAGCCTTATCTAAACGAAGAATTCATTTTTCGTCTGTTTTATTGGGGAGGATCAGGCCAAGAATAGGCAAAATTGGACAATTCGGGGTATCCACGTAATTTTCTACGCTAATGAGTGTCATCAATTAAAACCTTTTATTTATGCGCGTTACGTTTTAAAAGTGCACTTATGTAACTAAGACAATTTTCGAAGAAATTTATTCTGGGGCGGAAATTCTGATTTTGAGTCCATGAAAATTACGCAAAGGTAGACACGTAGAGACGCATGCTTTTCACGAAACAGGAAATATTTTTTTTTCACAAATTTTATTTAGCAAAATTATAGTGTTTTATTCTTTTAAACGCAGTAATAGGCTTGTTCGACAGTATTTGTTTTACCACACCGGGAATAAGTAGGATATGACATGCCGGTGCAACAAAGATGTCGAAGCAATTCGCATCAAAAGTCGATTTTGAGCGCGTACGAAAATTGGCAGCCGAGTGCGTACCGCATGAGTTGATAGCTAGCATTTTCAATACTATCCAGACCACTCTGTGCAGGATTATTAGTAATAAAACAGTGCCTAGCGTTAAGCAAGTCGGGCAAAAACGGTCCACAAGTAAGCAGGACGACAAGTTTATTCATCAAATACCAAAAGTATCATGATAGGCTTCTTAAGATTATTCACAGGGAACATCTGCCAATGTTTCCTATACGCAAAATCGGAATCACGATGAAAATATTTTGATTTCATCAGTAAAATGCAATGAAAAATACATTATGAATAGGAAACTAATTATAGGACTTTTAGTTTGCTCATTAATATACTAACTACAGACCTTTATTCCGGGAAACCTTTTACTTGTGTGGTGTGATCGGGAAGAGTTAGTAAGACGAGACTGTATCGCACCGATTTATTTTTATTGTAGGATAGAAATTAGCATCTTCGTTTTAAGCTGAGGTTGAGGGTGTACATGTAAGGTCAATAAATCACTGGTGGTAGCCATGCCTCCCTGGAAGGACTGCAAACCCTCAACTACAGATCAAAGAGTAAATACTCGTCCCGTTCTGCAATCAGGGCGGATCGATGCGCGCGAATTTTTTGTGAACAGTATTCAATTGTTAGCTGCACGTAAACTAAGTGGCGGTCATTTATGACGGCGTTGCTATCTATAGAATAGACAGTCCCAGAATAAATATCCCATCGAGCGAAGTGAAACTAGATCTAAAGATCATTTTGTTTAACAATACGAAATCCTTACCTAGTGACACATGCTACTTAGACCAAAGTACGGGGATTTTGATTGTGCCTGAAATGTTGACCGAAGTTCCAAAATGCATTTTTGATCAGAAAAGATAACTTAAGCAGCGTTTAGACATCAATTAACATGCAATAGAATCCCAGTATATATAACTCACGCCAGGATACCGGCTTTTAAATGAGCTTCTGTTTGGCCGCCTACAAAAATATTCTCTGCAAAAAATGGCTTCTTATCTAGTGCAATTTTTTCTGTATGTTCCGTGTTCCACAATACGCAAACATTCGATGGAAAACATTCACAAAAACCTCCTTTCACATACCCATATGGTATCAGATTGTGTCTTCTTAATATCTATTCCTTGAAAGCGTGTTTCTTCTGGTTATAAAAGCTTTTATTTGCAAATAATTTTAAACCTCACCTGTCGCTGCAATTGCATTCGCGGTTCCCAAAATACAAGCTGTATACTTCCCGTGTAAGAAGAATTATGCGTTGCTGTACTCTATTCAACAGATATAGGGCGAGTAAAATTTCGCAACTGATATGTACGATATAGCATACTTTATAGGTAATTTTAATAAACGTGCGGAGACCATACGTTTTGACTGGATATTTCACGGTCTTATGAGGTTGTGAGGTTTCTTATACTTGTTGCCCCCATCGACAAGTGTTTCAACGTTTTGCAACTACGTTCGAACGGTTTACACCCGTCAAGATCTCTCTTCTTGAAAACGCGAGAGAAAAGTGGATTGAATTTCCGTGAACATGCCCATCAGACGTTAGGGCCGTGAGCCAAAACTAGTGACAATGTACTAATCGCCTTGGTACGTTTAAATGAATGTTCGATTCGGATATGCTTTCTATAAATCGACAGAATCTATTTTAACCAACATCTACTTAAGTGTTGCTTTTAGTCGGCGCCAGGTTCTTTGAGCATTTTTCAAGAGTCCTCATCAAAATCCCGGCATATCATGGTGTTTGAATACACTTTAGAGTGTTGCCCAAACCTATTCGCGCGAAAGTCTTTTTCGATTATATTTGCCGCTTAACCGTTGCCTTTGCTTACGCAGGAACAAAAGCCCTTTACATGGAGGGAAGAACTGTTCCTATTTTTAAACTCGAAAAATCTCTTTTGCTGCAGAATTGTTGTTACGTTCCACCAAGAGTTGTCTAGCGTCACTTCAGCGTGCGGGCAGAAATGGGTTAGAGGTAAACCTCACCGGTCGAGGACTAGTCTAAACCACGAGATGTCAGAAATCTTGCAATCTAATCTGTTATAGTTGCCGCACGCTTCTAGGTCGACCTTTACTATTGCCAATGTACCGTGTTGACCTCTACGTGAGACGCCTGCTTAAAAGTCATACTGTGTGCACACAAAATAGGCAGTTATGTAAAATTAACCCTAACCCGTTGCCTGCGGCCGTGACCCGCAAGCATTGTGACTGATGCAGGTGCTGACGACTGTTGAGTGGTTCTTAATGGCCTCACGATGACCGGGTCTGCTACTTTGGTCCTCTTCTCCATCGTGGACTGGCTTAGACGGGCCACCGAGGCATGATATGGGCGGTTCTAAAACAGCGTTTGAGGGTCTGCGCCGACTATAAGCAGTGCGTTTGGCCATTGTTTTTTAAAATGAGTCACCTTGCCACCACCTCCATCTTAAAGGTGCACTTGCAAACTTCAAAACCGAAATGGTGAGCAAGACCGAAAAAAGGAATTGCCTGAGATAAGCGGGCAGAAATTAACTCTGTTTTCCTGATTGCCAGAGAAGCCTATAGAAGGCGGGTCAGCAGCCTTTAAGCCATTCGAAGGTTGTTGAGGGTGATTATATGCATTGGGGCTTATTAAGCTCTCACCAAAATTCCCAAACATGACTATGTATGAAAATCGCGACTGTTGTTAGCTATCAGGGAGTGTAAAAGGAACACTCATGTGACATATGAAAACGTCAACTTTATGATTTTAAGTTCAGCGATGATGCCCATGTAAGCATCGAGGAAGTCGAATTTGGCGAATATGGGTTTTCGTTTCTTTATCCTCAGGCCTGTATAAAAATCGTAAAGCAGCGAGGAAACGTAAGCATAGCTCATCGACAGTGTCCCGTCTCCTCAGCCCCTGATATCTGACATGTCAGAACGTCCCCAATCATCTCCCTGTGATAACCATTTTCATCTACTGCCGCTTTTCCGTAGCTCTTCTGGAACTTTGTTACTTTATCCTCCCTTACAGGCCTGATGATAAAAATTGAAAGCGTACGCTTACAGGACTTAACTTTTAAATGTTAAAATGGATATCATCGCTGAACTCGTTGACATTACTGAAGCGCCAAAAATTCTCAATGCGCTCTACAGCCATTACAGAAGGAATTCACTTGAGAAATCCCATTTCAATTTTAAACAAAGTATTTTTGCAGAATCATATATTATATCTGAAATAAGTAAATTTTTCCAGAGAAAGGCAGATTTCAAGGAATCGATTTGGCAAGACGGATATACTGTCAAAAATGCTGCTGAAAAAATACAAGGTATCACGGTTTCTGAGAAATTGAGGCAGAAAATTGTTCGATTATTCGTATGGTCCTTTGTGCGATTTAACATCCGCAGACTACTTGATTCAGATAACTAAGCATGCTCGGTTTTTCTGTCTGTTTGTATCAACACCGTCATGATTGCAGTTCACGTTACATCATGACCACCCTCACAAGCACTTTTTAAACTTGAAATTGTAGACCAGCATTATTAACTAGAGCCCCTATGAATGATAGTTGGCCATCAAAATTGGTAAGGAGTAGATGCGCCGTAAAAACGGGCGTTTCGTTTGAACAAGAATTCATGCATATTCACCAGCCGCTGGGTTATGTCCAATTATCTAATTCTTAAGTCGAGGAAATAAAGCCTCCAGCCGCCAAAACTGTGCACAGTACGTCAGCAATACGCACTCGAAATAATATCGCTGGTTTCCCCCATCACATGAACTCTATATAAAAGCCTAGTCTCGCTTTCAAAGGTCAAGACTATGGTGCGAGGCACAGCGTTGCACTTACCAAGAGCCACCGAAAACTGAATTATCTTCACCTCGACCTCTCCAAAATAAAAGGCCAACTGGTTGTCGTTCGCAACATCCTTGTCGTGGGAGTCTGAAAATTTTGGCCGTGTCAGCCTTTGTGGGGACTGGGCGGAAATCTCAGCAGCTCTATTGCTTTTGTTGGTAGTGTTCATACTCAGCTCCAGTGTAGTTCAGAAAGTCTCACGTTTAGCTCACGCAGCGGAAATTATTCGTCTTTCAGACAGGTATTTCTCAAGTGCGTGAAATAATTTCACATGCTGTCTGTTGGAGGTGGCGTGTGGAACGCAGGCTGTTCATTGAACAAAGTGGACAGTAACTTTAAAACAGTTCTCTCTCTATTTCATCTTCTGCCTTCCTCCTATTGCAGACTCAACAGGAGAGCAGGTGCACTTGCTGTCGCAACTCAGCATGCGAGAGCCAATGAAGTTCGGAGTTGAGAACACTGTTCCTTTGGTCAGAAATCTCCGTAAAATGTGTCCAATCGGAGGACGGTAGGACACTGTCCCGACAGTTGTCCAAACGCAGCACGCTCTCACCCTTAGCGCACTGTTTGAACCTCGGTTGCACTCGCACTCACAATATGTTTTGTCTGTGAATGAGACCATAGTCTATCCAAAACAATAACAATAATAATGTGATTCAACTTCGGGTGCGTGCAAAAATCCAGCCGTGCTAATGCGCAGTCTTATTACTCGACGTATACTCTCCATGTTCAGCTGAGTGTATTTGCAAACAATACCCTTCAGTAATTTTATTGCAACTTAGCCTATCAGTATTGTTTATTTCGAAACCGATGGATATAATATTTTGGCTTGCTATGCGTATATTTTTCACGGATAGGACCTGCGAGATCCGCTACAGTAAACGTAGTAGTATCATTAGAAATACCAATTAAACATCTTCAGTACATGATAATAATCCCGTTAACCGTCTCGAAGTTTGTAACGAGATTTTAACTGGATAGTCTTAGTGAGGTGGTGTCGCCATACCGCGGGACTTATTCTCGCAATTTGGCATGCAAGTGCGATTTTAAGCTGATCAGTATTTACCATTCCTTTTTAAATTGGCGTACACATGAGTTGGAAAACATTTTTGTTTTTTTCTGCAGACTGTATACCTTCGAAAATCGCCCTATGTGACCTTCTATAGTGTGTACTTGCATGTTTTCGTCATTTACAAACACATCACTGTAAATACGCTGCCTGCGAGGGTATTATATTGGACTCAAAGGCGTAATGGGACAAGCATTTACCATAACCTGATATGTGGATGTCCTTCCATATAGAAGATTAACTGATCAAGGCGTGAATCCTAAGATGGACATTAGGACGAAAGCCAGTTTGCTGAGTTTGCCTGAATCAATTATTATGTTAGCTGAAACATTCAAAAATAGTGAAAAATGTCGGCAGATGAATTTTCCTTTGGGTAACTAGTCGCAGATGCCTAGCGGAGAGCGAGAAAAACCCAGCGTTCAGATTAATATGAGATAATGTATTCGCAATATCTTCCGTTTAAGATATTTGTAACTTCTGTAGTTCTGTTTTGAACGCCATTTAAATTAGACCAACTTGCACAATACAACTTGTACGTGAAGTAGGTCAAGAGTCAAGGCCGTGAGTTTTGCCTATAAAATGACGCTCAAAGTCGTTGTAGACGGAACCGAAACCTGATCTCCTCGGACTTGATTTAAGTCTCGCAATGAAAAGGTGAGAAATGAACCCTATAGATATAAATATTTTGGAGTTCCCGTTCAATGAAAAACAAAACTTCATACCCAAGCTTACGGGGGACACATTTTAACTTTAATACGAAACATCTGGCAAAATTTAAACTTTTTAAATTTTCATCCGCATAAAGATATCGTGTGAAAACAAGTTTAGTTAATTTTTGCACTTTTTAAGTACCGGGGATTTTGAATATCCAGACTAAATTTTCTCACTACTTCTACAGTCATTCGTTATTGCAATTTATGCAAATTTTCTTCAGTATACAAAGACCTCTGGCCGTGAAGCCACAAAAGGGCGACTGAGGGCAAAACTTGCACACTAAAAGAAACCGCCAGATTTGCCGTCAGACCAAAATTGATGTTCTAAGGCATTCGTAAGCTGCATGCACTCGCAAAACTGTTTTAACAGCCCATTAGTGAGAGTTAAATGAGAAGTCTTTTAATAAAAATATACACAAGAGAGTCCCTCAGTTGGTGCGTAGATGCGTGTTAAGTTGTTTTAGTCTAGGTAAGCACCTGAAGGTGGTGGGTCTATGATACAAAGGATTTGAATCATTTTAATGGAACCAAATATTTTAAATATCCCCTGTTAAAATGAATACACAATTATGTTTTATGAGAACCCCCACTAATCCAATTTCAAACAAACATACTTTTTTCTCAACTGAGGTTTTTAAGGTGGCAAGCTTGCCTATGCACTAAATAAAAGCATCCATCACCGACAGTACATGGCTCTTATTATTCCGGAAGACAACCTTCGGTGCCGTCAAGCAAGCCTTTTTGATGTTCATTTTGTTAGAGCTTCTTAAATTCGTTTTGAGACAGGAATATTAGGCATCTGCTTATACTAGTTGTCAATAAAATTAAACTTTTCACATTTGCTAGGATTATCAAAAAATTGGCTAGACGAAAATGAAGCGTTTTTTGCATAACTAACGAGGCCATTATTCCTCTAACTAACTATTTACTCACTTTTCCTGGAAACATGTTAAAAGTCTTCATTCATCGTGCTTAATTTGTGGAGAATTGTTTTTCTTCAAAACCATGACTTATCCAATCTTAGATATGCAGAGGCGGTTGCACGGCGTCAAGTTCATTTTTTATTGTGGTAAGTGGGACGAAGGTAGCCCGCAGGATGGCATTTTCGAGACATTTGCAAAGCGACTATTTTCGATAACGTTGCACTAGGTGGTCCAGATGTAGGCAAATATACTAATGTCTGATCGCACAAAAGGGCAAATCGCTGTAGAAGCTAAGGTAACTCTGCAGGCACAGCGGTTTTTAGCGAATTATTTGCATAAAGGAAAATGTTGCCAAATCTCCTGTGTGCCAGAGTGCACATCTTTTTTTCAGAGAGGCAAAAAACACTGTATGCAATGACGTAATAAAAAAATATGCAAATATTTTAAGGATTTAAACTCTCTCACTGATATGAAAACAGAGGAGCGTATGTTACGATTTTAGATGTGACACATTTACTTCACTTCAAACGAAGGGGAAAAAGATAGAGGATACCGAGCACAAAGTAATCGAGCAACTCTTGACACACTTGCGCCAACATATCCAGTACCTCATCCACAGGATTGATGACTGCCAGCCGCAATGACAACATACCGTGGATGTTAACTAATTTACAATAGTAACATTTTGCTTTTGTTAATGTCTTAATATCCCTGAGGTTGGACCGGAGAATCGGTCCGATAATTCAAAAACTCGAACCCTCAACTTTTACAAAACATGCGTTTTCCGTCAACGCCAGATGGCTTTCCATACTCGAGTCGCTATAGGAACGTATCTTCTCTGGTGTATAATATCCTCTCCGTTGCTTCCTAAAAAGCGTTCTAGCATAACGGAAATGTGCTGGAGACTTACTTATTTTCATTTTAAGCAAAAGCCGCCCAATAAGACATTTTTTGTCTGAAGAGATCCATGAAAATGCATGAACGCTGGTCCCAACTACGTTGGCCTTGGGCCCCAGCCCTTAAATAATGATCCCTTTTAAAACCAGCCCCCCTCCCCGTGAAGCCTTGTATCACTAGTGCAGGGAGCTAAACCCGTTCTCCGTCAATTTGACACTGACTCCCCGTGATTGAGGCAGGAAAAAGGCGGAAAAACAATGCTGCAAAGACCTTGCCCATTCATGTCGCAACCGTCGAGGTCTTTTAGTTGACCCGTTCAGAACTTTGCGACAGTTGCCAAGCTCACGTGGTTTTCAGGACTGAATGTTAGGATGTGATGGTTCCTTTATAATATGATTCCTCATATAGTTTGAACGGTCTGAAGACCCAAATAAGCGGTGTCTAGTTTCTTTACAGCGGTAAAATAGTAAGTAGAAAAGTGACTTGGAGCTGCTTCGTATAAACTGATGTACGAATTCATATTTACCGCCGTCCTGTGAAAACAATGTTGCACATTTCGTCGTTGTCATAGCCTTTTTCAGGTGCAAACAGCATTCTGCGTGAAGGTGGTTTTTACTGAGTGTCGTGGATTAAGACACGGTAGCTCTGTTTTGTCGCTACGGGACTGAGAACTCCATTTCAGGCTATAAATCAGTGGGACATAATAGGGTACAATGGATACACTTGAAAGGATGCTTATTATACTGTGCAAGAATGACTTAACAAACGAGAATTCCCGAGTTTGAAATTAGAATGCCATTGGTCAGTTTAGTTTTGAACGTCATCATTTACTGTAGTCAGTAAGAAATCTCTACTTTTAGCAATAACGTTTGTAATTTGGTGGCAGAAAGTGAAGGACTGTTGACAGCTAGTTGCTTACGGGATCAAAATAGAACCAAAATGGGGCTGGTTCTGTAAATCTCGAGTGATACCATGGCTCCCCTGAAGAGGTCAGTCGGCGTTAAGCCACTTTATGCGAAATGTGTTCCATCGAATTTCGTTCACTGTCGTTATCAGAGAACTTTCTTCGAAATACAATTAATAAATAGGCTGGTCAAAGTACAGATAAACCAGTGTATTTAGTTTAACACGAGAGTATTCTTCCCGAATGTGTCTAGGCCGCAGGGGAAAATACACACATTCGTTTTAATTTAAAGTCCCAGAAACAGTCTGCACACGGGTGGAAGTATAGAGGGGAACAATCAACAATCGAAAATCACTAGCAAAAACCATAAGAGAGACCGGAATCACGCTCACCACCACCACCACCACCACCACCACCACCGCCGCCGTCAACACCACCACCACCATCGTCATCATATTGTCATCGTCGCTTTCTCATATGCCCTCTGAAATTGGGGTAGGACTGATTGCTGGAAACGGAATGAACCCAAAATAAACCTTCCAGTCCTTTTTTCGTTTGATTACCTTACAATAAAGCGACGCGTGCCTTATTTATATCTCCTAGACGAATTATAACGCAGTGAATACCCGCCTAAGCTTTGACTTATTGTCGGAGACAGCAGGTATCCAAAGGCATTTGTCAGATGCCTCGAAAGAGTCGGAAGGAAGAGTCCAAACCGTTCAGACCTCATGAATGGGCTCTCCGATGTCGTAGTTGACCTGCCGAGCCACCTGAAATAGGAGTCGTCTACGAGTCTGAGTCAAAAATCCGCCAGCACTTGATGTAGCCGGCATATCCCATCCACAACAAAGAGGAATCCGTTCTTGTCTATCGACTTTAATGCACCTACGTCAGATAAGCTGCAAAGAAGAATGTACAAATATCAGTTGGTCGCTCAGAGGTCAGACCCATATCAAAAGTGGCAAACCATGCAACGAGGTCGAAACACATTTTCCACTTTGAAGACGTTCTAATTGTGACTAAGGTGACTATCACATATCAAGGCTGACGTAGGAAGCCTGAATGCCCAACGTCGGCTCCACGGCCTCACCTGCGTTCTACCATGCATTGCGAATCTACCTAACAAGCGTCAGTGAAGGCGAAAGACGGTCGCCGCCGCCAACCTTATCTGGGTCACAGAGACTGACGACGAGTAGGCCAAGGCAGAAGGGGGCCCCTCTCCTAAATATTGTCGGCGTTGGTAGCCTATGCACTACGGCGCCAACGCGTATGCAAACCGTATGCCACATAATGAGAGTTTTGCACAAGATTGCCACGCCCCTGAGGAGAGGTAGTCGAATACACGTCGGAATATACGTATAACCATTCCGGTGAACGTGCCTGCTGCCTGTATTTTCACCTTAACCTTGCCTTTTTCCACAAGCAGTATATGTATTCCTGTGTTTTCACTCAAAATTCGTTGTTTGAGCAGGAACTCGTCAAATGAAAATGGTATTTCTTTTTAAAACGAAAGCTGGACCCACAATCAGTTGTATAAAATCACATAAACAAGAGTTAATGCTTTCCGAAAATCCACCATTTGTATCACTGACCTATCATAGGGGACGGATTTAATAAACCATTATCCTTAGCGCGCTATTTGAGAAACTGCTCGTCGTATGTGACCGTCTACGGTGGCTCTCGACAGGGTTCAGTTGGTGGTTGAAGTTCAGCCCTGCAACGATATTGGATCGCGGTGCCCTGCTTCAATGTGAGCCTCATTCGACAGGATGAAGAGGTAACTCAATGCTTTTACGCTCTACAATATAAAACTGTAGTTTCTCTCCCTAAGCAGCGCATAATTTGTGAATTAAGTTCAAAATTATTTAGAAAAACGCGTATATTTATGAAGGTTTTGATAGTTTAACCATTGTTATGGAACAACAACTCACTTTCCTTAAAGTAAATGGTACGCAGTGCATGCCAACTGACCGGTTTCTTAAAGCCGTACCTTGCAATCAGAGCACGCGGAGTTCAAAAATCAAACTGTCTGTTTTCTGCTCTCCCAGTCTAACACAGTATTTTTCTCTTGCATTCAGCATAAGGCCCCCAATAGTGAAGTACACTTAAATTTACTCTACCCTCCCCTGCGCCCTTCCCCACATGGTTTTTCGAAACTGAGAAAACCTGCGTGAGTAGTAGAGAGTTTACTCTAAACCGCCTCTGACTTCCAATAGGCCACAGTCCAAGCGATTTCGAGCCGCACTTACTGCAATTATGCCTGACATTGAAGCCATGTGGCAATTCTACTATCAAACCATCTGCTGACAGCAAACCTAATAGCTCTGACTGGCATAACTCTTTCCTGGCAAAAGTGGGTTTTGCAAATGGACTTTTGATTTTCGTGCCATTTTGCGAAAACCGGGCAGACTTTAGGGCTAATTGCGGCTTGATAATAGGCGCAAATTATAGCGGCTGCCAGAGGCTTACGAGGCGGTTATCAGCAGGGAGGATGTCATCGAGGTTGGCGGGTCCACGGCATCTTTCGCAAGCATCGCGGGCTTGCACACAAACCTATTTATCTATTTACTGAACGAGGGTGGTGCCATCGGTCTCTTTATTTCCTCACCCTCCACTAAATTATTTGGAAAGGTTGTCTGGAAAGATGCGGCTATGTAGCCGTTCGTGATGGACACAATACTGTTAGGGGTTAGGGTTAGAGATTAGGGTTAGGGATTAGAGTCAGGGGGTAGAGCAACTATTTTTCAACCACTCAAAGTACAACCACACATTCCCAATAGATATTCTTTTGTATACAACTACTTGACCTCGTCACCTGTGCGCTCCCCGACCCCACCTGTAGAGACCCCTATTACCACACGTGCCGTATTACAGGCGACCGGGGTTTGTTCACCTCAGGTGCGAATACACAACCACATCTGACCGACTTTTCCCGCGTCCTAACTCCAACCGTGATCTCCCTGGAATTTAGCTCAAGGTCACCTGTATTACGGGGGGGGGGGGGTTTCCTATTCTCCTGCCCTACCAGTTGACCATCCGGGACTTTTCTTCTAGTATGCCCTGCGAATAGATCGCTCTACGGATTGCAGAAGCATAATCTTTCTCATGAATGTTGGCTCCGTCAAGTCTGGGCTTTTCGGTCTAAGCGTTTGATATTGGCCCACTCAGTTATCGGGTTACGGTTTCAGGTAGATCAGTGTGTGTCCACTCGGCTGTTAGGAGTCTTCAAGCTACTCCTGATAAAGAGAGCCTAATGGCGCGGCACCCCTAGAAGATGGACCTCAGATCTCATCTAGGTCAAAAAGGGCATCAAGGAAGCTTGAAACAGCTGTTGTCGCAGAATTCAGCATCTTTTTCCGCTAAACGCGTTAGACTTCGTTTGCATTGAACGATAAAAGGACTTTAACAGTAGGTCATTGCAATCTGGCCATCTCTTACGAGATTTACAGCATCCCGCCAGAAGTAAACCTCCCTTTCTGCTGCCTTTAAGGACCCGCAGATTGGCTAACAGTGCGTCAGACGGATTATTGTGCTGAAAGGTCCGCGTCTTTTCAGCCACTACACCCAGTCTAATTCTCAACCGAATTGACTAGAAAAATTACTGGCGTATGAGTTAAAGAAGAAATGGGACAGCTCGCGGGCAAATCTAGCACTTAATGCCTTAATGTTAACAAACGAACACGCGTTGAACCTAACACACTGCGCTGGCTGACGTGGTTTGGGATGTCGTCAAGCACGGGGATAACTTGGTCCTTCTTTGGAACGAGGCTTAGGCGGTAATAACTGCTTTCTGTCATGGCCTACATGCGTGGGCCCGGCAGATGGGGTGTTAGGGACCACGTAATGTGTGATGCGCGGGGACTGGCTCCTCAGTTATGCCAGCCACTACGCACACTCCCCTCCCCCCAGTCGCCTGTATTTTTATTTATCATCGGAGATGCCGGCTGTGAGAAGAGGGGGCGAGATAGGTTTATCGAAAATCTGCGTCACTATGAGCACTATATAAAACTCACGCGCAAGTCAGAACTTCACCCACCTCAACGGTAGTAATTAACCTCATCGTTCGGTACAGCAAAATCGCCATGTCCACCTTCCTCTCTCGTTTGAACAATACCGACCTGTGCTTGGCTGAACATGGACTAGGTCCTCAAAGCTGACCACGAATTCCACTCTGGTAATCCCAGGTCTTACGCATGTTGAATTTCCATGTAAACTGACGTCGCCAACTTCAGATTCCTTCGCTTTGAATGAGTCACAAATTTAAATTCAGGAGTAGCCGGTTCATAATTATCTATCATTCGACAAACTTCCAGGACGCCATTAGTGGGGATCTCTAATAGTCAAAACGTGTGTCAGTTGGATTGTAGGTAGAAAAGATGCCAAAACTCTCATCCTCTCCCCAAATATGCTCGCCGGAGGTACTTCTTAGTCAAGTCGGCCTGATATGTGATCCATGCAGTGTCTGATCAGCCATTCAGTCTGTGCCTTGGAAGACACGGACATGCGGCACCCTCGGCCAACGCGGCGTAAGCTTCACACGTACACTTATCTGAGCAGCAGCTTGCGTCTGTTCCTTTCCAAACGCAAGTCTGGATCCGACTTCAAGCGTTAACATTTACTACAAACCTGTGAGATTGCTATCTGGTTCTGATTTGGAAGCGCGCGGATAGATAAACTGTACGCTTCTTTCCCCACTATCTGCACAACAATGTTTGTAGCAGTTGGATAACGAGGTCAACGTAGAGGACAGAAAACTTGCGCTAGTTATCCTGAAATTGGTGGTCAAGATGTCTAAATGTGAGTAGTTTGTTGATCCAACGAACCATATCAGACTGCTTTAACCGGGCACTGGGCGTCAAGTGTTAGTCACTTCCTACCGAAAGACAGTCGCTGCAGCAACGCAGTAAGTAGCAGATCTGACAAGGGAGCGGCATTTAGTCGAAGAGAGATGGCAACTTTCCCTTTTTCTAAACAATATTTATTGGAACCTGCATTCATTTCTTTACTTAATCCGAGGCAAACTAAAAAGTTGCAGCATGTGAAGGTAAACTAGGATAAAGGTGTTTACATTTTGCATTTGGATAAAATGCAAGACAGGTGCAGTGCTTTGCGTAGGTGAGCATGTCGCAAATGTGCTGGTTGGCATTTTTCTTGGAAGTGACGGATAGAAACTAATTTGTCATCTCAGTCGACGGAAGAGGGAAAAGCAGATTGGGCCAGCAGAGAAGTTTATGTTTACTCGTCTGAAACTGCCTTTCATGACGTCTACAGGATACATATTTGAAGCAAATTTATACATCTGATCTTATCACAGCATCTCCGATTACTTTGACCTTTAGCGATATCTACACCTTAAGGAACAAATTATATAAGTACGGGATACGGTTAATAAGAGGACGATATTTAAAGTTTTACAAAAGTGCCCTCTCGTGTTTCCCTTATTCTGTTTAATATTTCTGAATTTTACTTGCGGTGGTTCAAGTCAATGCTTAAAAAGTCCCGAAAAGCAATTAAAGGACAATCACACTCCTTATCATAGAAAGGTAAATTGCACGAAATACTCAGAGCAAGTGAAATTTTGGTTAAAACTGCACAGTGGAGGTTTAGGCAAAACGTGTGAGTAATATGGCGAATTCTGCAAAATGAACTTCATTTATTTATATTTCTAGAATACTCTAAAAGTTCACCTGTGGAGGATTCTGCTACCTGTCCGCACAAATCTTGCCGCTATTTCATATTTTCCGGTTCACCAAGACAAACGCAATTGACCCATTAAAATCACTGTCCGTAGTCATCACGTTAAAGAAGCAAGCTCATCAGTCAGAAGGGTATGGTAAGAATGTGAGGCGACAGCAAAAGAAGTCTTGACACTTTTTTAAAAATCCTACTGACAATGACAGGGGGAGAACTGAGGTGGCAAATTGTGAATCGGAATCTATATATAGCTTGGCTGTCAACTCTCTATCTTCAGCATTTTAAGATATTTTATTTTCCTTAGCATATCTCGCTTCCCAGGTATTCTGCAAAAGTTCAAATATTCAGCGCAACAGAAGACCAATCGTTGCTCATCACTTTTGTCCCTCAAAAGTGGTGACCCATAATTCATTTATCAATCTAACGATTTAACCTTTTACCATTTTTTCTCTCTTTTTTTTCTCAGTTTTTGACCATCTGTTCACTAGAAAGTTGGTTTGGGAAAGGTCACGTTGGCTCAACTCGCAAAAAGCATCAAATTTAGAAATTGGACACAGGATTTTAGCAAACGTTCATTTAATTTTAAATTCCATAAGGAATTGCGCATAATTCTGTAAAAATTACTGGGGACAGTAAGTACGCTCTGGATTAAAGTCAAGGGGACGCATTTGTCCGTGCATCCACCTTGAGAGGGGTCATCGCGAGCGTGATTAGCGACTCTTTTGCTCCACTCATGGATGTTACAAGGGCGTACCCATACAAAACTAAAAACCTCGTGACCTACGAGTAGCTCATCAAAGAAGACAGGTCTCCGATCGTAAGGTCAGTCAATCATTCGGCGATACAGAGTCCAGAGCATTATTCGCTGAATTCCAAAGAAACCCCCGACCCTCTAGGGAGTTTCGAAACACGCGCCATCATTACCGCCGATCGGTCAGAGAAATCAAATTTATCCTCATCCTCACGTCTGCCTTCGGGGCAAGAGACACAGGGAGGAAGTTGGGTGGCAGACTTTATGTCCACTGATTGCGGTGGTATTGAGATAGAAACCCTAACTAGTTTTTACTGGCCAAAACGCTCAGAACACCGTGTAGACTGGAGAACAAAATAGGCAAGCCGGCGTACTCGAGATTCATAAAAAGTGACTGCACTATAATAACAAGTTTCTTCTCAATAAGCTGCCATAAAATAATCATGTCTGTTCAAGTAGTAGAACAAGGTCCACGTAAGTTATCGTTGGGCAGATAAAAGCTTTGATGAAAGGTTAAAATGCGCTTAGGAGAAATGACTAGCCAAACACCCTTGCTCGCTTTAGAGAATGGTCTTCGTTTGCGAAGAATAAACCGACTGCAGACTCTCCTCGTCAGCGTTCGTTTCCTGCTGTGATATGAATATGCCTTTTGGTAAACCCTCAAATATATTTAAGCCATCATTTGCGAATAACTCCACCTAGGATCACGGGGAGATGTAAGGTTCCTCAACCTATTTCGTTGGCTAATAGTTTAAGTGACCATTGCATAAAAAGGATACCTCCAGTAAAGTTAAGTTATTTTAAAAATGGATGTGTTTGTGCTGTTCCTAGCAACCCAGTTATTTGCATGGGCAGGCGCAAGCTTTCAAATATTCAGCATTTCGGTTTTACTAATGATAACTGCTGTTTCCAATCAACCTATTATTACTCCTGACATCGTTTGTTTTTGTTCAGCTTACGGTCATCTGTTATTAACTTGACGTTCTGAATAGTTTTTAATTTTTGGACAGTTTTTCATTAATTTAGGCATGGTTATAGAGTAACGCCGAATCAGTGCACGATACTAACGAAGAAAGACTTTAACTGATTCTAGAACGGACGCTTCTGCATTCGACGGCTTCCACTGTCACTGTGAGAACATTTACTTTTTGTTAGTTGTAGATACTGTCTACATGATTGGGAGAAATATACATATGATTTCGATGATCCAAGGCGAAATAACATTCGGAGATCTACTCCAAAGAGACTCACTTTATGCAAGTCAAACAACTTACATGAACCAGTCGAAATTACGGAATATTTCTTAAGCCAACTACAATGTTGTTTTGTTCGTTTCATCTTGTACGCATGTAGAATACCCACACTGAGATCGAATTTTTTCCTCCAGCATAATGTTGCGTGGATTTTTTCCACAAAACATAACTATTTTTCACATCAAAATATTTCCCACGTTCGCGTTCTTTTACTGAGAGTCAGCGACTGTTCGGTGACAGCGGCCGACTGTTTCGAGGTGCCGGGCAAATGCCGACATATGTTATTTTTTTGCATATGCATATTTTAAATTATGAAATTAAAATAGAATTACAGTATTCCGGTCCAGAGAAGGCTGCACATTTCCGCTTTCTACACAGCCTTGTATGAGGCACAAATTAATTACCTCAAATAAAATACTTAGTATATTGATGGAAAATGGGCAAAAGTGGAGAAATTATATGCAGGCTTTATCAGTTGGACAGCTAATGTGTCGGAAAAGAGGTTAACTCTTGACATCTGTTCGCCCACTTAATCCTGCCGACCCCAGTGTTTTGTGCAGCCTAGCGTCTCTATCTATTTAAAGAACAGAATACCACATAAAATGCGCTGCATTTGTTTGGATTAAAAGACCCCGACAAGTGACTTGAAAGTCTTTTCAGTTTAAGTGCAACTTCATGGCATCGATGTTGCCCCTGGGAATGAGATACCTTTCCATAACTATTAAGTTTTCAAACTTGTCCAAAAAATTAAATTGGTTAGGGCTGAGTTTTTTTCACCGCGCACTGCCCAGACCACCCCTGGAGCAGAATTCCAAAAAGCGCATTGTGCAATTAGAGCCCACATCTTTCTTTGACTTTCGCGGTCTAAACACAGTTCATGGGAAATGTGGGCCTAGAAGTATCTAATTACCGGCATGGTACATGGCGACCGGTTTTGCCAGGTAACAACCGCCCTATATCTTCAGTGATGTTTCTGTAATTTCAAAGAAGACGGCTCCGTAAAATTATGCACGCTGTTGCTGGGTTTATAAAACCTATGTTAATTTGCCATTGGGCTCAATCCTACTAATTTGATGTCAGTTTATCTACTTCTCTGAAAATAGAATATGCACGCAGACAAATACAGAAATTGGGCATTTTAGTGACTAGAAGAACGGCGATCAATAGGCACAGGGAGAAGCTGAGTCGGTAAAGATCTGGGTCACTGTTAAGCATAGGAAATCTCATACCTTATTTTCTGGGGAGGCATCATGGCACACAGACTCCTATTTCGAGATACAAGACTTTGGATTCTTATATAAGTTTTGCTGTTGTTACTGCTTTTTAGGGGAAGTGCTTGCCTAAGAAGTGCCGGAAATGTAAGAAGGTTTTGGCATAACAAAATGATTTTATTTTCCACCAAAGAAACAAAAGGCAGGATTATTCTTGTGCAATTCATAAGTAAACCTTTTCTTCTGCAGAAATCCCCAAATATCTATCTGTTGGAAACATCTACAGACATTTTTTTCGATAAGGAGTTCCATACACTACCAAAAGTCTTTGAAACTGGCTAGCTGCGATTGTGCCTCGTTTGATTATGTTGTGCTACATTGATGAATGGTCTGTAGTCCAAAGGATGTTGTTATAAGTAGGAAGGCATATTAATTCCTTCTAAATAGACCGATTTCATAGATTGGTAGGCTTAGACAGCCAGTTGGTGCATATGACTTAAAATGGAAAATAATTGCCCAAAATCAAAATTAATTTAACGGGAATCTTAAGGTCTCTTAGAAAAAAATTCTGTTAATATTGACAGCCGGTAAAGAACGTGTTTTCATGCAGAAAACGACTTTAATGCGATTATACAGTACATGTGCTAACTCATGAAATGTCAACCAAAATTTCGAAATGCGTTCACGTTTCGAAAAGATAAATAAAGTAGTGTTGTAAAACTAATCATGATGCGGCATAAATCTATAATGATCCAGTTACCTCAGGGTATCGGCTTTCGAAAGAACTTATTTTCGGCTGCAAAAAATGACCTCTTACGTAGTATGCAATTTCATTGATTTTCAATGCCCTTGAAAATTCAATAATATTTCATGGAAAACGTGCGTAAAAATATTCATTCTTTTATTTATTCGGCAGAAAGCCACGTCTTCTTCCAATTTTATACTCAAAAGAAGAGTATTATTCGGTTTTAAAAAGTTTCTAATTCTGAGATTTTTTAATACCGTTAAATGGCCGTTCATGAAACGTCATGTATCTGCATTTACGAATGTGGCTTGTAAAGTTAACAATATTGCTCAAATCCACTGCTTAATTTTATGAACCTCATATAGTCTCCTCTTAACACCGTAGAGAATTGCATGGTTTTCCGTACATGGAAAATATACAGCTTGTAGGTTTGAAACCCTGAATGCAAGTGTAACAGCAGGTCGGGTACAAAATTGTTCGGGAATTAGAAAAGTTTTTAAAACCAAATTACACTCATTTTTGGGAATGATATTGGAAGAATACGTGATTTTCTACCGAATGAGTATAAGAATGAATATTTTTATGCATGTTTTTCCTGAAATATAGTTGAATTTTCAAGGACATCGAAAATCAATGAGAAAATTGCATACTAAGTAAGAGGTCATTTTTTGCAGAGTATAGATCTTGCATGCAGCCGAAAATAAGTTCTTTCGAAAGCCGACACCCTGAGGTACCTGGATCATTATAGATTTATGCTACATCATGATTAGTTTTACAACACAACTTAATTTATCTTTTCGAAACGAGAACGCATTTCGAAATTTTTGTTGACATTTCATGCGTTAGCACATCTACTGGACTTCTGATTAGAAGGGAATGTAACATCAGTATAATTCCTACTTTTTAACCTATTGTCTTTTAGCTAAGAAACTTTCAAATCATTTTTGCTGATCAAAAAGAGAACAGCCTCCTACAAAAGTGGTTTCCCATTTTCACCATTAACTGTCGTCGATCTTACGAATCAAGTCAGACGACCTAACAGAGGTGCGTATTAATTTAATATTTTACCCTTTTTGGAAATGCAAAGTGTCACAAAGGTTCTGCCAAAGGTTTGGAAACGTTCGCTGTTGTTTGAATTCTAACCTATGGTTCGCTGACCCCATATTGCTCCAGCCGAACGATTGCACGTCTAGGATTTTTAGAATTTAAATATTACCTTCGAACATTGTGTAAAAAATCGAGTCCACTCTATACTATGCGCAAAATATTGGACTTCATCCTTCCTTTAGGGGAACGGCTATCAACAATCATCGGAATAGGATCTGCAAATTAACTTAAGCAATATGTTATATAAAAAGAACAGTCAGTAATGTCAGCAAAGGCTGCACGGATAGAAGACTTTTCCACATGAGAATGATTGACTTCTATCATTAAAATAAGTGCAAAAATATATTTTGATTTTCCAGCACAACATTGTGTCATTATTTGAGAAGGTCTTATCCTGAAAAAATATCAGTTTATGGGCTTTTTTCACCCATACAAATAAATCAAAACTGTAATTAGTGTCTCCCACTTTTTTCTGAACGAAACGGACCACATAGGAATGGGATAGAATGACAGTAAGTAATCTTAGGCATTTCTGAGAAACAAATAACTGACGTAACATCTTCGGGGTTGCCTTGATTGCCAATAGGAAAATGTGGCACATATATTACAACATTTATTTAGACATTTTTGTAAAAGTAAATGTTTTGCAAGGACGCTGTCCACATTTCGGAACCCTTTATCTATATACTTCGCAGTTTGGAGCTTTGAATTGCTGGAAACTTTACTAACGATAAGTCAGAATTAATGGACTAAACTGTTCCACAATTTCCCTGTAAACATAATTAACCTGGTACTAGCCATTTCGATGCCAGAAGTCGAATCCGGCGTAAGTAGGGCTGGTTTTTGTTGAGTGGCTGAGGATAACGGTAAGCGAGAAATGCTCCCGGAACTGTTATACACTTTACTTAACCCTACCTGAAGTGAACAATCTATTTTTAAGTCTTCGGTTTCTGCCCACATTTGCACAAACTGAACCGGCAAATTTCTTTATGAGACACAAACGGGAACCTCAGCTGCTACCAGGCTTCAAGTTGTTTGGATTCATGGGGCAATCAAGTATTTTCACGTCATAGTTTCGTTTCTTAATTATTTGCCGTCAGTCAGTAGAAAAAAGGAATATCTCTAAACCGTCTGCTCCTTTACAGGAAAATTTTCAATATCCGCATCTGTTCATGAAAAAAGTCAAATAAATTTGCAAGTAGAACTCACCTCCGCGTCGCACGATGTTTTGAACAGTTTGCCAACGTTTGACAGTGAAGCGAACAGGAATTTGAGTAATCTGAAAAAAGCCAGCCCAGTTGGGACGCTCTATAAAAAATATGTACCGGGCTCCAAACTGCACATTAACCCAACACCGACCCAAATCAGTCCGTCTGCTGAAGGGTCCCGCAAGAATGGGAAAGTCCTTTCGCACAGGATAAATGGAAAAGGAGGGACGTTTTGCAACCTGGCGCACATGAATGCTGGCGTTGTAAAGCAGACCGGCAGCTTGGTCCGCCGGCTGATAAGTTGGAATGGGTATGCCCTCAAGGACAAAGTCTGCCAGCAGGGCGCTCGCTTCCACATCGTTGCGGAAGATGTGTCGACAGGGTCGGCTGGGATCAGGCGGTTGAAAGAGGTGACTGGACTGGTAGAAAAAATCTGTATGTGCGGAGACGAGGAGGGTAGAGGTAGAGACGTTTGTAATTGTCAACAGGAGTGAAAGAATGAGAAGGCCCAGGATGGGTAGGTGAAGATGTCTCGCGACGGTACCGAGGAGGTTAGGAATGGTCACCTTCGGCTGAGGCGGCCCCTTAAAGGAGGTCATTGCGAGATGGAAGGTGATGACTAGCCTCTGGCGGAAGAAACGAAGCAGAGGCCGTGGGGGATCGGACCATTTCCGAGGTCTCATCAGGTCTGCTGTGTAGAAGAAAAGAAGTGGACCGGTGGTGGCATTATGGTTGCGGCTGCGTTGGTGGATTGAGAAAGGTCCATGAGGCCAGTTTTTTCACCCTTATGACTGTGCGAGGTCCTGTATTTGTTAAATATATAAGACAGGAAAAGTGCCCAGGAATATTCCTCAGTTGATGTGGGCGTGCATGTGCGGGATGCGCGTGACCTTGTGTTATTGCTGCTGCTGCTGCTGCTGTTGCTGGTAGGCGTGTGTAAACGCACACGTGCGGACATAGGTTGCACAGACGACTCCCAGTTGGCTGTCGGTACGGTGTCCATCTGCACGCACATATGCGAGCAACAAGCGAAAGCAGAGGGTTACGTACGCACCACACACACACACGGACGCCCGTGCGCGCATGGGGCCGCGGTGCGGGCCCTAGACGCACAATTCGCTTGCTCTGCGTCATTAAGGTTGACCTAAACGCAGTGCGTTTAGAGCTGTTCCTCTTCTATGACCAGGCCGAGGGTAATTCGGCCACGGTTTCCGGTCGTCAAGGCAATCTCGACCGGCCAGAGCTGGTAGTAGGGGGATGAAAAAGGAACTACAGACTGTGGCTCTTTTTTTCAGCATGATATATCTTTTTCTTTGTTGTGGCATGCAAACCGAAAAGAGATGTCACCTGCAGTGGCACTGGAAATCATAATTCATGAACTTTGTCAATGTTCTTATCGCCTGTGTGTGTCCAGTTTTAAGAAATTATTTCACATTATGTAACTGTCCACAAGGCGCCATGGTACGTTGTTGGTTGCAGAGTTGAGGTTCTGTACATCCGTAGAAAAAACGTTTTTGTCTCCTTGAAGAAAAGGTATGTACCGCAGGGGCGCAGTCCTTTGAATTTGATGAGGAGGGGTAGACAGGACTTTCCAAAACATCATCGAATCCTCACCTCATGCAGGTGGAAATCAACAAGGCAAAGAGATGAAATTAGGGTAATGATAGGGTGTAGGACCCACAAGTAGATGGCAACTACAAAAACACTCTAAAATTCAGTGTGACTGTTAATTTCACTTATTATTCACCGTTTTCACTGCTTGAAACTTCCTTCCCATCCTGACCAGGTGTAAACTTGTCAGCGGCACTTTATTCAAAGTCTGTAATTTTTTTGAAAATTGCTTTCCGCTCATCTTTTAATTATTGCGCTCACTTCCTTTGCCAAATGACAGCGCACGATAAAGCATCCGGCGGAAATTTATCTGTGTACTGTTTATTCGTGCTCTCCGTCCTGTGTGTTGTCCAATCCGAAAAACCCCCTCTACCACAGTTAAACTTATGACACGGCCCACCGGCTAGCTGAGCGTAGTTGGGGGTTCTACACCCTATCACTGCCGAAATTAGAAATTAACCAACAGTGCTTCAATCTGATTACTGTCAACTACCGTATTGATCGGGATTTTGATTACTAGGTACCAGAATATGTAGATTCCCCCAGCCTGGCTATGAAGCGCGCAGGCAAACACTGTCTACAGTAGAAGCAAAATGACGAGTCCCAAGAAGTACTTGTGAAGAAGGAGACACGATCGCTGGAACAAGAGCTTTATTTGCTTGACGGTACGGATTCCTGCTCGAACCCATCATCAAAGGGACAGCAGATACAGGAAGTCCATGCGCAAAGGGCTGCAGTATTTGTAGGATGCAGTAGCCATGTGACCACATGCTTGCGAAGACCCACGGCTCCCCCCTTCGCCCCGGGGACTGTTGCACTTGATGTGTTGACTGTTCGATGGCCGACATTCGCATCGTTAATCGCTGTAATTTCATCACGTGTGCTAGAAAGTTGGTGTGATAATTGTCCGACCATCTCACCCACCGACCCTGGCGTTGAGAATAGTATTCGCCTGTGCGATCCTGCCGTGGCTAATTACTCTGCCTAGGTGAAGTCTCAGCACTGAATATGGAAGGGGAATGTCGTTGCACTCGGTAATATACTGGGAGCCAGTGAGCCTTGACTCAAGCAGCTCGCGGCTCACGCGGCTGTCGCCTCTAGCTAGAATTTCGACCCCGTCGAATTTGAACGTGTGGCCCGATCTCGTCGACTGGGCCGCAATTCGGGAGCTAGCGTCATTTCTCCGAGCAACATTACTCTGAACGCAAATAGCCGAACACGCGGCAAAAGTGCGGCTGGGTAACATCTGCGAGCAGTTCGGCTCCTCAATAGGCCCCCCGCGTTCCCTATAAGGTTTCTGGTATATGAACTCCGGAAAATAATCAAGTGGATAATTTCAGAAGTGATTCAATACAGGATATGGAATTAAGTCTCCGGGACATGCCTCTTTAGGGTTAGACCCTATGTCTGGAGTATCGTATAGCACCTTCATTACATGGGTTTCATACTACTTGTAGTGCCATTCGTTTGTAGAATAGGCAGTACATAGTTATTCGAAAGTTGATGATTGTCTTCGACTTAAATGTTTATAGAAATTTCGCCCTGACCCTAAAAATTAATGTCCCCGAGACTTAACATCATGTCTTGCATTATAAAATTTCCGATATTATTTACTTGATGTATATATGCATATATATCGATCGGAAACGTGTGACTGATTTGTAAATCTCTATATAGAATGCATTGCAGACTCCCAAACAAATAGTAACCTGGTGGCACGATAGCAGAAATAGAAATAATGCGAGCACTTGTTTGTCTGCCATACTGTGCAACTTATCTTGAGCTCGAAGTCTGAAAGAAAAGCAGTTGCCTTCTGTAAACAGCCTCTTCTAATTTTCCATCTCATAACTGCCGGAAATAAAATAATTCTCAGAAAATCTCACCTCGACTTCAAATGGTTTTCTTAGATTTTCAGCTCGTCAGATGTGCACTTAATTAACGATGACCGAATGTTGAGTGCATGTGATAGTCATCATGTGGGTACGTGCGACTTTGATCAGCGGGTGGCCGTTTAGCCCAAGGGCTCACTGGTCTCCCAGTGGGATGAGATGACTATCAGGCTCTACCTCGTCATCCCTTCTGCTGACCTCACTGACACCCCGATTACTCTAGGCGTGGTCATCCTGCAGAATGCTTGAACTGCCCCCGGCTGCCACGACGAATATGCAGCAGCCATCTCGATAACGGACTTTGTAGAAGACAGCTGAGATGTTAGCGCGTAACAGGAGACCTTTATGCTGCATTATGCTGGTTCGAAGAGAGAGGCGAATCTACGATTATCTTCAGAGTGCCTGTACGGCCTTCTAGTTCAGCTATTGGCTCATAGCCATTTAGAATGAGACGTGTCCCCCCGCCCTTTGACAGAACACAGTAAAGCGTTAACTTTCCTGGGATCGATGGTCGAGGACCTAAGTTGGCAAATGTCTTTTCTGAAGAAATTCCAAACATTGCGACTTGATCTAAGAGATCATGAATGCAAACGTGCCACTGACCGCCTATCTATACCAACAAAACATAATTCGTTCACACTCATCCTGCGGGCGAAAAAGGCCCAAAAGCCTTAAGGCCGTGAAAACCGAAATGGTCAACGAAAATGTCTGACTTTAAGAAAACTGACCTTTTTACTAATTATGTGTTTAGGGCTACCTCTGCATCGAAAGTTGAAGGTTTAAACACCTACAAAAATGGAATCCCTGAAAGAATATCCACCAAGCTTGTTCTGAAAAAAAGATTCCCTTTGGGCTTTATCGTTTTCAGTGATGTTCTTATCACAGACCGCATTCTGTCTTACAAACAGTGACTGCTTACTTCAGAAATATTAACGAATTTCTGTGCCACGTTATACACAAACTGTCGTTTTGCGTTAGGTTTAAGGGGCCATACCACATACTGTGTACTTTTACAAAAGCCAGACCGTGTATCTCCTACTCTTTCTAACGAGGTCTTATGACGTCGCAGTAGATAAGGAGAAAACTGCGCGCTTCAAACGTCGCCTTGATAAACGGTTGCACAGAATGCCACGCCTGAGGAGCTCTCGAGTCGCAGACTTTTAAGGCCAAAGTACATGCTTTTATCGGGCAAGAAATTTCATGAATACGTCGACTCCTACAGAATGAATACAAGGAGCAAATTCATGTGCACTTTTGCAAGCAGATGCCATAAGCGTTACGCAGACATTAGACATAACTGGAAACCATCCACTATTTAAATTGCGATTTTTCACGAGCACCATCGACGGAGGTAGACAAACATGTCCACAGATCGGCTTGTATAAATTACCTTGGGATGAGATTACAGGCCTACCGGTGCCGAGGCGCCTCCTCGGCAGTGTACTCTCTCCAAAGGCCGATTTTAATATTTGGAGCAAGGTTTTGTAAATTCGAGCGCTTATTGTGCATGATTCGATGGTACGAAACTCTCTAAGTTTATGGACACATGAAAAGGCGCGAAACATCAAAAGAGCGGAGCGCCATTCGAGTACCACCGTATCACGTATCCCAGCAACGCCTTATTATGAATATGAAGATGCGGGAAAAGGAGTTCAGTCGCAGAATGCAAAGCATAGTTAACCTACTTCTGAGCAACTCAAAAAACTTGTTGTTGATTTCTGCGGCTGGAGAAGCTGAGGGGCTGCTTTCTGTGAATATATGCGTATACTGTGAGTCCCAGTTCAAGCGTTATAGTTAGAAAAATTCGACGAGATAACCAACGTCAGTCAAATATCTCAACACCATCCGGCTCGCGACCTTTCGAGCCTACCTCTGAATCACAACAAGTCGGTCGGTCCGTTTTGGAAATTTCCATTCAAATGTGCACAGTGTAGTTGTTTACATTCAAAAAACTTTCAAGTGATATGAATCTTTGTGCCAAAAAGATGCCTATCTCATAATCGGGTTTATACCGCGTTCAGAGTGAGAGAACGAATACATCAGTACTGATAACAGTAATCATTATTTATTAATAATGAGGAGAACCAGTTGGAAACGTTTATGATAATACACGGAACATATATACATACGCACATATATACGATAGTTCGACAATCGAGTTCGACGATATCCGCCGTGTGCACCACAGCAAGGTGTGAGCATGGACGGTGACTTACACGCAAATTAGTTTATACTGATGATAGACTTGCGCTGCATCTACCATACTTTCTTTTCCCCACCCCCCACCCGGACCCACTGTCAAGACAGAGTCGAGAAGAACGGGTGCGGGGGAGGGCGCAGGTGGATGACACGGTCCAACCCGCACCTTGGCGTTCCACTCTACACCTCCTGGTCTACGCAGCAGATAATCAGGTTTTTGACCAACAGCAACAATAGGAGTGGTGATGACAGGGGTCCCAGTGTGCGCGACGACCACCAACAACCGGGTCCGCCACCTGATCGCGAAATGTTGGCATTTGTCATGGTGTGCAAATCCGATAACGTCTGCCAGGATCCGATATGGCCCCGTATTGGTCCAGCGCATTTACCACGTGGCCCGTTTGGGGGGCAACATGCGCACATATGCATACACGCACAAAAACAAGATGCAAGATGCAAGAAAATTCGCGCTTATCGTCTCCCGAAGAAGAGGTGACTTCATGGACCAAGTTGTATTCATACTGACGTTTCGGAACATCACCCCTGTCCATCATCAGGGTTGTTCGCTGGCTTATCATGCAGACCTTGATTTGTTCAGCCTTACAGCCTGCTTCTCATTATGGCTGTGCTCAACGCACGTACGTCGGCTAGTCTGTTTGTTGTTGGCTGGTTGTGGCCTCTCTGATTTCAACCCTTGGCGGACTTCCATGCTCTGCGCTCCCCTCGCGGTTGTAGTGGTTGCCGCTGAGTCAGCGTGCCCGTCGGCCTTCCCCTCGTCAGACAGCGGACTGGTCGATCGACACAAGATTACTCGAGCACCAGCTTGCAATCAACCGAGAGGATAAGCTTACCCTGGTCTATGCCCACACACTACACCAGAACCACAGTTTCGCCTTCAAGAAGGCGAGGCTGCTCGGCCGAGCCAATGATAAACTGGCCAGACTGGTGCTGGAAAGTTGGTCCTCTACTGGTACACTCAACCGAGCCATAGACCTGCACCCGCCTACCAGGTGCTCCATGCAAGGCTCGGTTCAGTCCGGGCAGGATTAATGGGACGGATCAACTGCCGACGCTCGCGGAGAAAAGTGAAGGCGCCGACCGAACGTCACGTGACCGGTGTGACACCTTGTCTCACGGACGTACTCGCGAGGCCAAAAGCACCGCGCCTTAGAAATAACGAGCGACCAGTCCAACCAGTTAATGCAATCTTGCGCCGAGATGTTTACTTGCTTCATCAACATACCCCGCATTGCAATTCAGACGTGGTATGCTTTAGACCATCGCTAATTATTCTGTTATTGGTAGCGGGTCTTTGGACTTCATGATTTGCTGTTTGATGGTACATTCTGGTTTATGAGTCCCGCGAATCCCAAAAGGTTCTGAGATGATCACGGTCGCCTCTAATACCTTCTTAATATAAGAGATTGAGAACCAGAACTCCCGCTTTCTCCACTTGACGGCTCAAAATGAGGCTTTTTGGGGCGATTACGTATGAAGGACTTCGGTAAGCCGTTGGCTTTAAAAAGCGGCTTTAAGTAATTCATCTCCGCCTTCCTCCCACTGTCGTCGCCACAGTGTGTTTGAACACGTTGAAAGAGAGTTCTGACACAACTGCGTTTATGAACAACAGGGTGGTTGCTTCGGAAGTGCAGGATGCGCCTAGTATTTGTTACTTAACGGTAAACCGTTGTCCTTATCTTCCCGTCTGTCAATCTCGTAACTTGTACGTCCAGGAAGGGCAACTGGTTGTTTACTTCCTCTTCCATAGTAAACTGAATGTCGGGAAAGATTGAGTCCAGCAATGCCTTGAAAGCCTGCACGTGGCTCCTCTTGATCACAACGAACGTATCGTCGAAGTATCTGGCCCAGAACTTCGGGAGTACGGGCTAAAGACCAGCCGCTTGAGCCTCGGCAAAACTGCTTTAACAATTAGTCTAGATGGAGGCGAGCCCATCGGTGTCCCCTGCTTTTGATCGTAGACCTGGCCGTTGAATGTAAAGAAGGTCTTAAAACACAGTTATAAGAGCCCGATGATCTGTACTCGTTTGAACTATTGGTCAGTCTCGCCATACGTTTCCTGCAGAACGCCGTCAATAATGTCGATAGCCAGTGCGGATAGGACGGAGTTGAATAACGAGATCACGTCAAATGACACCGTCACCTCATCTGCCTCTACTTCGAGATGTTGAATTCGCGTCAAACACTCTTCAACCGATTTCACTGTCCACTCCGAATCCTTGGTAAGGAAACAAAGTCGCTGGTACAGCCACTTTGATAGCCCGAAAGTTGGGGTACCACGTATGGGACGAGTGGGCGTAGCGGCCCCCCGGCTTGTGGACCTTTGGTAGGCCGTGGAGACGCTACATATAACAGGACAATCAGCGGTAGTCTACAGCATACCATGCTTAACTTGCAATGCGAAGTATTTTGGTGAAACGGACAAACGCCTCGGTACAAGATTGCAGGAACACCAACTTACAATCACTCGTAAGGACAAGTCGTCTTTGGTCTACTGTCACAGACAACAATTGAAGCCCAGTTTCGCCCATGAGAAAGCAAGAGTGATCGGCTAAGACAGTGAGAAGTTTGGTCCTCGACTGGCACAGTCAATCGAGCCAGTGACCTTCATCCCGCCTACCAAAAGTTATATGCAAGACTCGGATCAGTTCGGACAGAACCAATGGCACAGACGAGCAGGCAGAACCGAGAGCCGACGCCCACGGAAAAGACTGTAGGTGGTGGCCAGAAGTCACGTGCCCAAAGTAGAACACTGCCTCACCGATGTGCCCGCGAAGCTGAATTCTACTCACATGAACAGCAACAACCGATGAGTTCACCAAGTGACGTGGGAGAGGTGAAAAGGCACGCCTATTTGACTATAACTATGTGCGTTCCAAAAAGAACAAAGGTCACGCAAACCCGTCAGCGGTCAACCCCAGGGAGGTCTGAGTTGATCATTGGCATCAATTACAGCAATAATAAGAGGCAAGCGGCATGGCTGAACAACTCAAGACCGGTAGGAGGAACAACCACACTACTCTGATGATGGAAATAAGGAAATTTCCGAAACGTCAGTTGGAATGTAATTCGGCCCACGAATTCGCCCTCGCTTCTTCGTCTTCTTTTGGAGATGGTGAGTACGATATATATATGTGTAGGCAGAATAGCATTACCGACAAAGACAAATGATACTGAAATGACGATTTCTGGCTTAGTAGCCGTCGTCAGCCAGCCACACCCAACCCCTAATTCTGAAACATCTGGAGCTCGATCCTACGACCTTTTGGTCAGAAGTCCAACGCATCTACATACTGAGTCGCGGACCCGTTGTCCTGTCGGTTGTGAGAGAGCCCCAAGACACAACGAGACGAGTGAGTGCCGTAAAAACGATCACTGGACGCCCTTCTACTATATTTACATAAGTCATCAAAATGCGTGGGTGCAAATAAGATTAATCTTACAGGGCAAACTGGCTGCATCATCCTGTTTTTTTGCGCCGCACTCTGCAACCACTTGCCAAGGCGCATCGTGACTAGTTGCTTATGCCGTCTGTTTAGATGTGCTGTCGCGATGGCCATCAAACAATGTTGATCTCTGGTAGTATCCGCTGATGAGGACGTGGAATAAAGTCGAAGCAACCCTATCAGCTATCTTCGTCAATCCAAATACTATATTTGGACCCATATATTACTGTAAGAGAGACATGCTCGGTGAGGTTACAAGACACGCTCTTGCCGTGGAGCCCCAGGGCTCAAGGGCAGCCAGTCACATAGCAACCAGCAATATATGCAGAGAAGGTTGGCCGACAGAAGTAAGGAAATTTTGATTGGCCAATTCTGGATTATTATCAGTATAGATAGTCCAGGTCCTACTGCAGGTCTCTACTCCTTGCCAAGTACTTATCCCGCGAAGAATCAACAACGCTAATGACATTGCGGCAATAAGCTACTCGAATGCGGGCAGACAAGTCGCGGTCGCAGCAAATATAACCGCCAAAGAGGCTAACGAGAGTTGTAAATAATACTACGCATATGGTTGGATGGGCACTGCGTCCTATAAATGTTAAACTCCTTGTGTATCAACCCTTCTCTGCTACTGTCTCTGATGATGGATTCGAGTGAAAAGCCGAGACTTTAGATGAATAACCGTTTGGTTCCAACGATCGCATCCTTATCTTCAGGACCGCTTTCTGGCACTCGTCCCTTCGCTTCTGTCTCATCCGTTTTACTTTCAATCCACAAATGTTCCTTGGCCAAGAGTAAAAATGTGTTCTTCATGCTTCGTCTACTTTAAATAGCAGTGGTGCAGTCCAGTTAAAGGTTCAAAGTACAATGACGTAAAATCGAGCGTCGAATGCCAACACAACGGCAGCCCTACATGAGTTTGTATGGTGATTTTCTGTGTGCAGTAAAAGTCCAATTTTCCCTCCTGTAACTGTCCCTCTGAGCAATTCTTGTGCATCGTACTACTTCTGTGTATATCGGTTATTTTTCTTTCAGAGGACTGACAGCTTTCGTTCATCTGACAAAAACTAAAAAGGAAGGAGCTCCTGGTGATAAAAGTTTTTTTACTCAGAAAGAAGGGGAACAGACGAATGGTGCGAGAGGAAATGCGTTAATACTCTGTTACAGTGCAAATCATTTTGATGAGTTGTTTTGAAATTTGATCTTGGTCACTGGTTCCATGGGAACATTGCCGACCTAGTTCGTGATGTATTATGTGGCAGTCAGCAAACGAACCAAGGTCAGCGACATCAACAGAGATAAGATGAACATTTTGCGCGCACATAGATTGCTTGGAAGTGATGTAATTTCTTTGGCTAAAGAACCGAAAAGGAACCACCTGACGGAAAAATGTGTCTGCAGTCTATGAACTTAACGCAAAACACACTTGCTTTTGGCAGTATCACCTAGCATGTTAGTTATAACCGCGATTAGATTGAAGGATCCATAAGATGTTATGGATAATTAGGAGCAGGTATATACAAATTAGGTTGTACTCATTTTCGGATTTGTTTACTCGTCACAATGGCTCGCGATGTTCAGTACGCAAGTGTTCATGGTCTTTCGTGACGAAATGGGAGATGAGAAGGTACAATTTGGTCCATGTTTTCCCGATAACGTCCAGCCGCTTCAACGTTGGCCTAGTCAGAACAAAAACGGCATTCCCCTTTCCTGTCCTGAAGTAAACCACGCGCTTGTACCGCGTTTGCAAACATGACGTTTGGGTGCCATCTTGCAAGGTGGGATGAAAATAGCTGTCAGATCGAGTCCAAAACGTAACGCCGATCGGATTGTTTCAAGCTGTTCGAAAGCAAATGAACTCGCTTCGGGATAAAAATGGAATGCCGGGCTTCAAATGCAAGCCAGCTCCTGGATAAAAGGACTAAGTCAGTTGGTAGTTTAAAAAGAGATCTGATAACGCAACTGAATGTTTCTCCAAATTCACTTTGGAACGCGAACATCTTAAGATCCAACCCACTTCATGCATCTAATCGTCTTCAGTACTTTTGGTCCGCACTGGCAGACGGCAAAGTACAAAATAAAAACTGGAGGTTTTGAACATCTTAAAAGGCATTAAACAAAGTTCAAAATATCCACAAAAGCTTTCGAAACGTCAACGAGATTCGATGAAGCTCAAGAAACAATAAACAACCAAAATAACTACTTTTCGAAATGAAAAACTTGCGATGCTTAAAATAATCGTAACTGGCCATTCACAACTAGTATTATGAATAGAGGCAAATAAACGAGCCCCAGGATCTTGTTAACAAAGAGAAGGGACGCTGTTATTGCCGATACAATCAAAACGCAAAATAGAAGGAGACTTGATCGAGCGTGAACCCAAAACACCAGGCAGATGGAATCTTAGGTAGTACAAAGCAATAGGAACCCCTTCCGCGGACGATGTGGAGCATTGTCAATGGAAATGCCTATGTTCACGACATATGAAGAGATAACAACCCTATTCCATTTTTTTATCAGTACAGCGTCCGCATCTATGCAGTCCTTTTCAATCTTAGTCAAGTTCAAGAAGTATGAAGATTTCTTTTGTCATCTTCGTTGTGGAGTTACTGCTCACGGGGAGAATAAACAACTAGGACCACTTATTCCCCATGTAGATCAAACAGTAGACCAAACGAGGTGCTGCACTTCCTACTACCATTTAACTACAGCTGGTTTCAATGCTACCTGCTGGTCATATCGCAAAGGATCACATCACTGTGGAAGATTTGTGCTTCCATCTTCCTTACTCTAACTGGAGTTCCCCTGCGCACGAGTGTGGCACCACACTTTGAGGATGCGGATTCCAAGATCCACAGAAGCACACGAAATCTATTCTAAATTCTAAAGCAAATGCAAGCACAGAGTTGAGAGCTCTGAACATCGAAATGCCATTTCCCCCTTGCTACAACGCGAGCAAATTTAAAAAGGCGGAATACAGATTTGGATCATAGCACTGGGAAGTGGGTTTACTCGTTACTCCGACTGCTTGCTACCTGGAGCGTCCAAGGGTGCGGAGTAATAAGAGGGCACTAATCAGAGGTCACCTGCGAATTGAGCTGGATCTTGGATCCGAAGTATCAGCAGTCGCAGTTCAGCATCGTCAATGCGGAAGACTGTCATCTGGCCCGTTAACCGCTTCATAAAACAGTCCTATGAGACAAAGGTGGCATGACCACGGGGAACTAGCACAACATAACTTGAACTGTCATTGACGCCTTGGGTCAAAGCGGTAATGAAGACAACATTTAATAACCAGTCCAGGCGACTGCTAGGGACTCGAGTGTATTGAAAATTTTCAAAAATTAAGACAGTTGTTCAATTTAAATAGTACAAGCTACGCTACAGTGTCTCCGGAAATCGGTGTGAGATGGATTATTTAGGGGGAAAGGCTGCTGATGTTTAGGGTGCTGTTTATTGTGAATGCTCCCCTGACCCTGGCGCCGAAAGTCTGCTGACACACAGTCTTCATCGACATAACGTAGACTTCTACTGCTCGTCTGATGCTCTGTTCGATGATCCGGACACCCGGAGAATCTGCATACCGGTGGTCAACGTCCGCCCCCCTCCCTCAATAACGGCGACCGGTGGTAGTGGTCTCTGATGTTGAGTTCGAGCACGCATCCGAAACGTCAGGCGAACTAAGTTTATGTGCGCGTCTACTTCTCAAAGCTCATTGTAATGAACAAGGTCTGCTATGTCACTCCACCACTACGCGCCCTCCGATAACGACTTTCCGTAACTTCTAAAGCCTTGATCTGGCGTTCAGCTAATAAAGCTCTTGTCCCAGCGATCGTGTCTCCTTCTTCAAGGTTGCCCCTTGTCGCCGGTTTGCCTGACTGCAAAATTGTCTGGATTCTCGGAAAGGCTCTGAACGATTTTGGCAGTATCGATCTTGCACCCTGATGACGGTCGAGAGATTCTAACCAACGCTGGCAATATTATACTGTTGGCGTCACATCACATAGAATCATGAAACTTAGTCAAGGGCGAACGAATTTGTCATATCTATCGACTATTCATCAACGCTGTAAAGACTAAAACGTCTTTGGGGCGCATCTTTGAACAGGTGAAGTCACCTGTCGGGATTAGCAGCCGCTAGTATAAGGAAGTGAACAGTTTTATATATCTTGGGAAAAAAGTTTTTTTCAAAAATACATTATCAAGGGACATAAAAAATCGGTCACTTCAAACTATGATGCAGATCAGCGTTCGTCTACCCTTTTCTATTCGTGATGCCTTAGGAAGAGGTATTTCTAGAAGTTTCGTTCTGAGTCTAAGGTTTGCGCCCGTTCTAAGACTGAAAACTGTATTGGCATGGGGTATGTGCATGGTTTCCAAGCCTAAATCATTTTGAAACCTATGCGAGTGTAGAGAGTGGAAATCTGACGAGAAAGGCATTCTTGGCCGTAGGACCGATCTGCCTTTTCGCTAGTCACATGCTGGGGCTTGACCATAGTGGGTTAATCTGCAAACAGTACCAATCCGGTTTGAAAAAAGTCCTATGGCATTAGAAATTGTCGCAAAATTTCTTTAGAGGATGACAGGCGACTGCGAGCTAACCAAACTGTTCGGATTTTATCGTTCACACAAAGTTCGCCGTGATCATACTCCCTAACGAATAATAGTACCGGTCGGTTTCCAATAGACTGCGTTCATAATGTTTAACTTATTTTACGTAACGTCTTCTTCTTGGGCATCCACCGATTAGATATCAGGGGTTCGTTTCCGTGATAAGTGAGGGAAAATGTTACAGTACTAGAGGTTGGAGAAGTTAAGTGAAGGCCAACTCATTCCATAAAGCCAACTTTCGGCTCCTTTTCCTGTTGGGTTGAGGAGGAGGTCCCGAAGATTCTTACGACTGTTTAACAAACCGCCAAGGACCTGCAGCAGATATCATTACTCCCATTAGACTTTTGAATTACTTCCAAAATGGGCACCATCCACCCCTGTTAGAATATAATCAGCATTTTAGAGCACCTGTCGGGAGAGGTTTGCTAATGCTTCCAAGACCATTATGTTTGCGGTAATGTTTGATTATTTTACCACGGTGAACCGTCGTCAGGATAAAACCTTAATACCCTGTCTGGGTCAAGTGATAACTTCTAACACATAGAAGCCTCTTCTAGCTTCCATATAGCAATTTTCAGCCAATCTTCGAGGCTTTCTCCGAGTCAGCAAAGTTTGGCATCTGAGAGAAGGACAGTGAGGATCAAATGTGCAGTAAACGATATCTCATGGGGACATTCATAGGCGCGACTGGTTTACCTGTTAAAAAATTCGTTTGTGTGAACGAACACCGCCTAGCTTCAATAAGGCGTTGTTCGGCTCTCACAAATGCGGAGCGCATTCACATGCTGGTGTAGGTTTATAAGAAGCCACTTCCAACTGGGAAACAATGAGTGACAGCTCACTATGACAAGCCCACAAGTATATGGACGGTATCGACGACGACAAGGACCACTAGCACGCGTCCTGTTAGCTGCGAAAGGGAGTAATCCCTGTCGCACAATGGTGGTTTTTGCTCATCTATCTTGGCTCTTAAATGGAGCATTGTTGATTGAAGCAAACAGGCGAGTTCCAGGAAGCAGTTCAGAAGAAAATGCGATCACTGGGGCAAGAATTTTATTGGCCTGACGTTTCGGATTCTCACACGAACCCATCCTCAGAGACGGTCGCAGATCAGGGTGGGTTTGAGTGAGAATCTGAAACGTCAGGCCAATAAGCGTCTTGTTCCAGTGATTTTATGCTCTTCTTCTTCTTCTTCTTAAATGGAATATGCTGAATTAAAGTTTACTTAATCTCGAAGGTCTTCCCCATTCGAGAGAAAACAACAAAGTGTACCACCAGCTGCTTAATTAGAGTTCTCTTCATCAGCGAAGCTGCCCATGTGCAATGCCTTGATAAAACTCTGCCGGTTTGGCTGAAATGCATTTGTAGCTGAGCCATCAGAGAATATGTGAAGCGTCACCTGCAACTGTGCTAGAAATCTTTATTTGGAGATCTCTAATCTGATGTATATTTTGTTAAAGCATTGCTTTTTTATTGTGCACCGCAATTACTTGAAACAATTTAAAATAACGTACCATGTATTTCGCGAAATCTTTTTGTCAAAATCTTCAGAATGACTCGCCCGAGTGACCTTGTCGCGAATAGTTGTATTTGATCTGTTTCGGCAGATACATTTTAGTTCCTGAAACTGCAATGGACGCACCTACAGAATTTATATTATTTCCTTGCCATCATAAGCAGCTCGATTATTCATCAACTCAGACAACATGTTGAGATGCGTTCACCCATTTGGCTGAGATATACAATTACGGTCCTCTATGGCCAATACCAAGTCTGGAAACACAGTCTTGCTTTGCTCTGAATTTGCTCTCATATTTCAACTTTAAGTGCGGAACTACAAAGAGAAATTTAACGAGACGAAAAGCCCGAATCTTGGTAGATTTTCTGCTGGGGGTCTGTAGGCGAAAGCCACGTGCACTAGACCACAATTGAAGCGGAATGTGTAAGTCTGGGATTCCAGGAGTTGGCAGTAATTTATTAGGACAGTCTATCGCAGGATCCAGTCCCTCTTTATCTGGCGCAGCATAAAAGTTTGCCGGAGTACACGGGAGAGAATTAAGTTGAAATTTCACAAAAGAATTATGATCAAGTCAAGCGTCGGAAAAGCGAAATTAAAGATTGGCAGAAAAACGACGTATTCATCTTCTGACGGGTACACTGAGCATTCTGCTATTCCCAGGCGCCCGAATGGATCAATTAAGTGTACTTTATTCCCTCTATATCAACTTCCTTCTAGTGGGAAGAAATCCACCGCTCAGGGTTTACGAAGCGGGAGTAGTGACTCCCAATTTTGTCCTGGTGATCTGCGTAACATCATTGAACTTTCACCTCAATGTATCCTACTAATACAGACAGAAGTCACGTGAACTTATAATTGAAAAAGTGGGTGATAAGCACTGTCTAGGGAGAGCGAACCACGACGGCACTGGCTGTAGGAATAGGTTATGAGGAGGTCTGTCGCAGTAACGTCTTTGCAAAATTCAAATTTCGAAGATTTTGAAGATCCTAAAATAGCTTTCCTCACAGTTTATCAGGAATGGTGCCTAACAGTAGCATGTGTTTCTCTTAGAATTTTCGCACAAATTCTCTGAGGAGGGGAAATCGATTGGATTACTCGGACGCCTCAATTGAAATACGCGCGGCTGAGAGTCTGGCGCACATTAGCAGGTCTGTAAACTCTCCTTCGTGAAGTGGGGCAAAGATTTTGTCCCCTAGTCTGACTGCTGCCAGTCAGGGATTGCTGGAAGTAAACAGCTTGCGCAATTTTGATGGTGTCGAGCCGCCACCTCGTCGCCGTCTTTGAAACGGAGAAATTGCTCGAAAAGAACCTCAGACATGCAAACTCACTCTTGCAATGATTAACCGCAATGTGGGTCATGCAGAGCACGTGATTAGTCTAGCTTTCTGCGTCTGGGGCAATGGAATGCGTTTACCTGGCGGTAACATCGAAGATGGTCCCGTTTACTGACTGGCCATAATGCCAATCATGGCGTCTAGACGAAATCGGCGAAGACCCTTTAACATTCTTGTTTGCAAGAATTTCTCACAAAATCTTTCAATTTCTTGTTTTTGCTGCGCCCTCATAGTCACTTTTTCCAGCTCCTGTAAACATTCTGCCTAGTAGGTAATTTGATTGGTGGCATGCTTTCCGAAATGAAAATCTTAATTGGACGTTCTTATAAAAGGGGGGCTGAAGGGTTATCCTGCAATTCTGACACAGTCGCCGACACTGCGATCCTAAATTTACCAAAGGCCTGTCATTTGCTTTCTTGGATTTCTCGTGCAATTGAATTGCGGATCAAGGAGCCTTGTTTCCCGCTTTAGTTTGATCATTCTCTCTAGCTGTTAGTCAGGCATAGAAACCAGTTATTCTCCCGTCGGATTCTGAAGTGCAAAAACGCATGAGACGTGGTATACTACTTGGCAGTGTGCCGCCGTAAAGGATAGTCACAGTACTGCCAGGCAAAAAGCGGTGCTTCGTTTTATTTCGTAGAATGTGACATACCGAATTCACATTTGCAGTCTTTGTCGTCAAATGAAATCCCTCATGGAAGAAGACGATTAAGCTTTTTGAGCGTAGATAGATGTTGCTTTTTAATACTGGCCTGAAAACCAACTGATTTTTGAAGCAAGCTGAGACGTTTCTACCACTTGCATTAGGGATAGTTCAACTTGATACTACATATTAATGCATAAATCATTGTGATTTTCAGACGATTGTTATCCTGGCTAATTTCTGCGAGTTGCTCTGTGCTTAGTCAGCCTCGCTGTAGTCACACAGATATTTTGAAGTCTCTCACAAGCAAAAGAAAAACATATCGAAGGTTCGTGACTGTTGTATTTCCTTCATCATACATTGAAGTTGGAAAATTCTTGCGCGGGTAAAGAAGGATTTAAGGCAAAATGGCCAACTTCCCGTAAGACTCTAAAGCAAGTGACGAGACTGTCGAGCTACGATTATTCAAATCACAATAATTAATGGCACCACCCCAAACTTTGTGCCCTATCTCTGTTAATCTGACTTTACAGATAAAACTCTTCTTTTTCAGGCGGAATAAGTTTGTGACTTGTTTTTTTTTATTATAAACGCGATATTGTGGGTACGAGCAGGTCCACTACGTGTGCTAAACTAACGTAAACCACCGCAGAAGGCGGCCGAAAAGGAGTTCTTTCAAAAGCCGGCATCTCAAGGTAACTGAAATATCCCGGGATTATGCTGCGCAATAATTAACCTTATAACCCTATTTAAGTAATCCTTTCGAGTCAAAAAGGCCTTTCAGAATTTCAGCCAATATTTCTACTGTAGGTACCTCGTTGCCTGTGGCAGGCTGCGCCAAGATCCGTCGATTTTCGAAGAAATGCGCACTAATCTTGTGGAAATACAGAATTACGGCTTTTGGTATGTGACCTGTAACATGAAACGTGTCATAATTCGCGAGATATTGTTAATCACTCACAAACCGGTAAAAACAAATTGGCCGAAGCTTTGAAAAAATGATTAAAGACTTTTGCAAATTGAAAACATCAAAGAAGTATTAAAATATGAACTAAGTTTGCTTAGGAATATTTAATTTCTAAAAAGCAGAAAAGTTCGAAAAGTTAAAAGACAGTAGAACTCAGCAAACTTAAGTTTCCAAAGTTTATAAAGCTTGTATATGCAAAAAACGAGTTAACGAAACAGCATAAATTGAATAGCGTTTTGAACATACAGAAGATGTAATGTTTTATAAAATGCTGACCGGAATTCCGAACAATGCTTCTGACTCGAAAACACAACTTTGGCAGGTTAGAAGTAATAACTAGGGTGTATAATAATCCTTAAATATTTCACTCATTCTTTCTGCCGGCTTTTGAATGAGTTTCTTTTCAGCCGTCTGTAAAAACCACGCCATGCAAAAATGGCTACTTTTGCAGCATGAAATTTTTCAGTTGGTGTTCGATGTCCATAGAAAATGTGTGCAAAATAATCTTTCTTGTGGTCATTTGGTATAAAATTACGTCTTCTAATTTTTTCTTCAAGGAGGAAGTATTTTTGCTTTTGAAAAGTTTCTAATTATGAGATTTTTAGGATCGATAAATGTCCATTCATACAGCATTGCACCAGCGTGTCCGTTAATGTTACTCATAAAGCATACAGCATGGTCCAAATCTGTTGCACAGTTTTCTGATTTTTATATGATCTCTTCTAATAGCTCAGAGAAATCTATGATATTCCTTTGGCGGAATGTATACATCATGCCGTTTGGAGATTCTGAATGCAAATATAACGACAGGTGAATGAGAAAGTGTTCAAAAACGTAAGAATGTTCTATCTTCGGAACAAAAATTGAAGAAGACGTAATTTTATATCAAATGAGTGCAAGAAAGAGTATTTCTGTACTGATTTTCTAAAAAATATAGATGAATTTTCAGAGGCATCGAATGTCAACAGGGAAATTGCAGGCTACACTAGGAAACATTTTTACAAGAAGTAGTTTTACAGACGGCCGAAAAGAATCTCATTCGGAAGTCGGCATCCTAACACGGCTGAAGTATCTTATGATTATTCCTCGTTATAATTTTAATTACAATCCTGCTAAAGTTATTTGTTTGAATCGAAAATATTTTTCAGAATTTCGGTCAACATTTCATGAGATATCCCATTTGCCGCAGTCCTTTAGTTAAGTTTGCACTAAATGTCATTCACGAATAAATGCAATGTAAGTTATGGCATTTAGCCAACAACAAACAGTTTGAACGTACATTCGAACGCGGCTTCCCGAGAATTGGCTGTCGTTTCTCCGTTTTTACATTGTTTAAAATGCAGTTGACTAAGGCAAACAGGAGATTGCTTGATTTCACCGAAAGAACATCGCAAAAACAAAATTTTTCGCAAGGTCATTTGTTGGCAGACCGATCAGTAACTAATAAATTTGAATAAAATTGTCATTTGCCGTTACAATCACCCAAACATAAGATATAATCAACGAGAAGAACGAACATCATAACGAAAGTCGACAATGAATATGCTCCAGATCAATTAAAGAACTTCCTCTAATAAGTTATCTTTTTAGAAGGCGTCTTATTTAGGTATTTTGAAGACGGATATCTGCGCCCTTTACCTTTTTCCAAAGTTAGGTCAAGGTAAAAATTGAGACGCCTGCTCGGTTTCTTTCCTCTCCCAAAATAGTGCTAATTTCTTTCTTTAAACAAAAGATCCCACATTTGCCTTTATTTTGTGCTATTTTCATCATATCTGCCTGCTTGAGGGCTCCGTTCTAAGATTAGGTTGCCTTAAAAATACTAGGATATTTTTAGGACTGTTGATCCCCTGACCATTCTATATCTAACTTGCTCGTTAACGGAAACGAGACACTTTATGGAGGACCTTTTTGCGGTAAGCCATTGCGCATTTGTCAAAGTCAAGAAGACACTAGAACTTTTAAGCAAAAGATTGCTTGTTGGCGGGTAACACTGTGTTTGAGTGCGTGAAGTCACATAGGTTTGCAAACCTGACATTTTGAAATCGACAAATCGTCCGGTTTTTCTAAAAATAACTCTATTTACAAATTATTTCATTTGAGTAAAATCCAATTTTGATTGCGACAACTTCTGTTTGATAAAACTCTCGAATTTAGCTTACCCTCTTCTCCAAAAACCGTGCGGATGCGCACACTTGGTCTAGGATAGTTGTTATCATAGTAATTTCTCAAAATACATGGTAATTCAGATCTTTACTTGCATTTGTATATATTTTGACTGACAAAGTCAAATATATATATTATGACAGTGGGCGCTCGCCGATCAGGTTACGGAACATGCTCGTTCCGTTGTGCCTTGGGGCTCATACTAGAACCCTCGCAGGCAGTTGTACAGCGACTAGTAGTAGACATAGATGAGATGGAGTCGACAAAGACAAGGGAGACCGGAATGGCCATTTCTGGCTTATTAGCCGTCATCAGCCAGTCAAACCCAACCCCAAGTGTGGATCACTTGAGATTCGAACCCAGGATCGTTGGTCATGGAGTTTGACGTTCTACTATTGAGACACGGGCCCGTTCTCCTGTCGGTTGTGATTGGGAATATCAATTATGACAGTGGGCGCTCGCCGATCAGATTACGGAACATGCTCGTTCCGTTGTGCCTTGGGGCTCATACTAGAACCCTCGCAGGCAGTCGCACAGCGACTAGTAGTAGACATAGATGAGCTGGAGCCGTGGCCCAATGGTAGAGCGTCAAACTCTATGACCAAAGATCCCGGGTTCGAATCTCAAGTGATCCACACTTGGGGTTGGGTATGACTGGCTGATGACGGCTAATAAGCCAGAAATGGCCATTCCAGTCTCCCTTGTCTTTGTAGGCTCCATCTCATATATATATATAAAGATTGAAAAACAGGCATCCCAAGAAATGTAATAAGAAAGGTGAAGTTCTTTGGGAAACGGCAAAATTTTATTGTGAATTTTCGAGACTGCTTCCCCAGCTCGTCTTCAGACAACGGGCGTGCAGAAACAATTAACTTCTAGACTGAGTCTGGCAAAAGGATTCCATGATTGGTTAAGGTCGTCATCTCGGGATTGGTTGACTCAGTTTGAATCTGTCCTTAACGATTTTGTACGTGGCATCTAAATCGATATGCCGGTTGATGCATGCCTCATCTGAGTGCATTGCCTCCAGGAATTCGCGGCCTTTCCTTGTTTGGCAGGCGCCAACAATGCGAGTGTTTTCCCATGCGAATTTATGCCCAGTGTCCAGTGTGTGCATGGCCACCTGGGATAGATGGTCGCGTCTCTTCACCGCTAACTGATGCTCATGTAGACGGGTTGAGACAGATTTCCCAGTTTGGCCACAATAAACGGCATCACAACTAGAACATGGGATTTTATAGACAACACCTTTTCTTTCCAGATAGCCAACCCTGTCCTTAGGGTGTACAAGCTGTGTGCGTAAGGTAGTTGTCGGCTGGTGTGCTACGTGTATCTGGTACTTTTTCAATTGTCTTTCGACTAATTCAGATACATTCTTGACGTATGGGAGAGTTCGCCATGTGGTTAGTTTTGGCGCCTGAGCGTCCGCAGCATTGGAAATACCTTTTTCCTTGAGTTGCTGGTGCCTCATGCATTGACGTATAAAGTCATGCGGGTACCCATTTTGCCAGACTCAGTCTAGAAGTTAATTGTTTCTGCACGCCCGTTGTCTGAAGACGAGCTGGGGAACCAGTCTCGAAAATTCACAATAAAATTTGCCGTTTCCCAAAGAACTTCACCTTTCTTATATATATATATATATCTCAGAGGGAAACGACATGATCTGGGGGTATATTGATGTCTGCTATTTGTGATTATCCTGGACGTATATATCACACGCAGGCTGAAGGTCGCCGTGTGCCGTAGTAACGTACGTGAGGTTACATAATGCATATCCTACGCTAAAAGCAAGGTATAGTCGGAATTTATTAAATAAACGTCTTAAGCAGAAGTGCCATATTGGCTAGGTTTCCGCATTGGGTAGCATGGGACCTTTTACCTTAAAATTCACTTCAATTTCTGGGCGCATTCTTGCAGTCCTGCGTAAAACGGACAATTATTTTTATTGCATGCGTATTTAGCGGGGAGGGAAGTTGTAGGTTGCGCATGTCGTTCTGGAACGAACGGGAAATTCCGGCAACAGGAGTTTGCGCAGTTTTCATTTGGAATCTTTAGTAAAGGCTCGGGTTTACAACCAAGGGGGTGGGTGGGAGTATTTTGGAACAGTGTGCATTTAAAGATTGTAAGGGGGCTTCAGTGGTCGCTTTTACTGCCATTGGGATGTGTTTTCACAGAAAATTTGAACGAGGACTCGGGGTCTGATGGGTTCGCCCAAGGCCTTAAGCGACTACTTCTGCTTGACTTTTAGCTACGAGATGTAACAGTCTGGAAGTTTAGATTAGGAGGCGTACGGGCGACGAAACCTGATCTGCGGGAACAGGATTTAGGCATTACATCTCTCTCCACGATTTCCTCCCCGCAAGTGCCAGTGATAAATAATGTTAAGACTGTGTCTGACAAAATTAAGCGGCCCGTCTATGCGTGCCATACATACCCTGGCTCTCTCACAACCTATCGGCTTTTCACAAAAGGAAGCTGCTTGGGGGCAATCTATGTGGGAGTGCCATAAAGGCCACATTAAAGAGGAGCCATCGATTCTGACCCTCGGTCCTCCGGTCAGTCAACCCACATACGTACACACAACGCTGGCCGTGTGGGCCAAGTTATCCCGTCGGTTAGCGACCCTTCAAACCATGGATTTTGGGCGTCGAGACTGACCTGAGCGCGTTGCCGAAGATGACGACCTCCATTTGCCCCGATGCCATGCACAAAAAAGCAAAACTCCTTTTTGACCTGCTCTACTTTCCCTTTACCTGTTCTTCATGAACGGAAAGTTGACAGATTGAAGCGGTTAACAATTCATTCTGTTGAAAGCAGTGTTTTCTGGGAAAAATTAGCTGCATTAGAGAAGTTATATTTGCTTGAATCGACTCCTGGACTTACGTTTCTGCCTCTTTCGGGAGCTCATACCATTGCACACAAGAGCGGACACACTCCGATTCATTTGCTCTGTTGAATTATGAATATCGACAACTCGACGATTTCTAAATCATAAGTGAGGCAAGACAGAGTTGCCTGTACAAACTTTATTGCGGCTCAGCAGGCCAAGGCAGCAAATGTTCCCTTCAGCCGAGAGTGTCCTTGGGACAGCTAGTCCTTGCGCCAGGCGCTTGTATATGCCTGGGTTTAGTCTGCCCGTAGCCAATCGGCGGAGGACGCCGCATCGATTGGTCTCGGGCTGTCACCTCAAATGTCCCGGGCCTCGCGCAGCCCAAGGTATTCCCTGGCAGGGAGCGGGAGGTAGGCTTAAGGCAGTAGGAGCAGGCCGCCGCGCCGGCAACTACAGGAGCGGTCTGCCACAGTGCCCCAGCAAGATCGAAGGTCGAGGTAAGATTGACGCTGAAAGGCAAATTCGATGCCAAAACACATGTACAGTAATACGATGGGGAAAATGAAACTGATGACCACTACGAATGATGCGAATATAAGTGACACTGGAGGAGTTGCGATCGTGGGCTGCTGGGGATGGGGAAGAAGGGTAGGAGAGGGGAAGGGACGTGAAGGGGTAACGGGTAGGAGGTTAGCACATCTTCCCCTCGGTGAGGGACTGCGGTTACTCCAGGACAGCGGCCTTAGTCTGGTCGACACTGACCACGTCCTCCTTGCCGCCATGAAAGGTCCGACAGGTCCTGGTAATGCGCGAGAGTACCCACAACGGTCCTCCGTATGCTCCGTATGAAGGACAAAGTTATCGAAGGACTGGTACACGTCTACCCAATCTGCAGCGCCAGAGAACGCCGGGTAGCGAGTTACCGGTTAACTTCTGTCCGATGAAGTATTATGGCTCATTCGATAGAATTCGTCAGTGGACTACCCTCACTGTTTATACAAGCTAATATGCGGGCTACAGAAAGCGAATGAGAAGAAGGGAATGACATGATTGACATTGTTATTCTGCCCATGAACCGTCCACTGCGTAAGCCGTGGTTCTTCGGTCCCGGTCTACTAGCAAGCCCCATGATCTGCTCTCCGCATTCTATATGCTTTGACCCTGACCGACCGAAGTATTCATTCACGGAAGAAGCTCGCGGGTGGGTACCGCTTCCGGTGACAGTAGCAACAATTTAAACGACCTATTAACAGGCAGGCAAGACTGAATTAAGAGGTTGCCGCGCCAAGTGCAACCATCTGTGATAATTACGGGAGCCGCCAATTTCGATAAGAATGCAGCGGTGTAGCAAGTGACTTCTACGAATTCTTCAAACCTCCTACCTGCAGCGCCCCTATCTCATGCTGATTCTGATGATGAGATCGAGCAAATCCGAGAAGACAGATGAATGAAATAGTCGCTCCAGTGGTCGCGTCTCCCTCTTAGCAAGTCGTACTTTTTGTCCGTGCACTTGCGCTCTTGCTCCTTATTGGCAGCCGGATGATGACAGAAAAGCCCAAAACGCATTTCAGTCCTTGGTAACCACGGAAATTTCTGCAGAAGCACAAGCTTGGTTTACTAGTGCAACTTGTTTAAAGAGTTGGTTTGGGTGTATTCGTTCACCTTCGAAAAGTGACCGCCAAAAGCCACTGACGTTTAATGTGCTGCCAAAGACGCAGTTGCATGTGCATTTTATTTAAACGAAAAAGTAACTGCGTAATTGAGGATCATTATGGGAAGGTTAAACAGGTTTTCGGCCGAGCCGACTTAATGATGGTCTCAGGTTTTGTGACCGGTGCCTGAAATTGGTAACAAACTCCTGTGTGGCGCATATTCCCATTTACACCACCTACGGAGGATGGGTCGGATACTGATGACTCATTTGCCCTCCCTGCGAGTAAATTGGTTTTCGCAACAAAAACAGCCAGTGGTCTGTAAACTCTTTACTATAATCAACGATGTCAGTTTTAGTTCGGTCTCAGGTGCGTGTAAAATTCCTCGCCATCCTTAGATCAGGTCTCCTCGTGAATCTATCAATGTGGTCAGTTTGTGACTGAGTGCATTGTTGCAGTTATTTGTCCAAAATTGGTAGTCCGCGTGACTGGCAGTGAAGCCCTCTTCTTGACAACCCTCTGTGGAATCTACGAGCTTGATTGCAGGGTTCTGAGGTAGTATCATTCTGATTCTGATCCTGAAGCAGTGAGGGAAGATCCAAGTCAGCCTTCCAAGACCACAAGGTTTATCAGAGACTTTTTAACGATTGCACTTCCTAGGTATGACCATTATATTTTCTGAAATCCCTACTATGGCCTCGTCTGGAGACTATGTTTACTGAAGTTCCGCGTCATACGACAAATCGGTATAACTGACTAGTGTGGTCCCCAAACAGGACATGAGAACAGGAACCGCCTGCAATACGCGTGACCTTGGGCCAACGTCCAGTGAAATCAGGGTTAGGTTTAAGGCTAGGTTTAAGGTTAAGGACCGGGTTTGGGGCTAGATTTAAAGTTGACGGTAAGATAGGCCATGACCAAGTTTAGGGTTAAGGTAAGGGTTAGCGTCAACTGCAGATTTGACCTTTAGGGCAGAGTTAGGGTTGGGATCATGGCAAAGGCTTAGTTTTATATTAGGGTTATCGCTGGGGTTAAGACGCGGGAATTATGCGCAAATTCACCTTAATTACTTGGGCGGAGCGCAGTTATTCCCATGCTCTGTTTAGGGGGCCACATAGGTCAATCCTATCGACAAATCGTTCGTACTCAGCTACTCCTACAATTGTTTTTCGTCTAATCCGTCCCGGTCAAATCACGACCTAACCGGCCTACCGTACTTTGTATTGAATCCTTCTGCAAAGTACTCCACTACTAATTAATAATCAATAATCGGCCAGCCTTGGCGACCGACGAAGGCCTTCTCTATCAGACTGCGCTTCAGTGCGTGGTCGTTGGTTTATACGGTTAGTTCAGAGACGTCTAGCCATCACAGTCAAAGTCCCAAAGTGCCCGATGAAACAGTTTTCAGCATCGTCGACTAAGGCAGCAGAATTGGCCCGAACTCTCAGGCGAACTAAATCTTCTTTTCCAATGTGGGGACATTCAGCTTTTTCCGAGAACCTAACATCTCTTAAGAATGCGAGAACAGTGCATTTGGATCGGTTTGTCGCTGAGAGTACTTTTTTCAAGGTCAAGTGGGACAAGTTATGTTGCGAATACAAATGGATGTACGAGGAGGTCGAGGTAGAGACAACAGAGTTTAAAAAAACGGTCGGATTACGCCAACTTGGACAGCGAGGTAAGACTGCTGATTGTGAAGATGCAAAGCGTCCTTGCTGAGGGCAGGTTCAAGAGAGCAACAGTCATCAGCGTGGCACTCTCTGATCAGACTAGGAAAATCAACAAGACTGAAAACAGAAAGGATGCAACTGCCCTAGTGTCCAGAATCTTCTGAAAGAAGTTTTCGCTCATTTATGTGTTCAGCAGTCATGAGACAGGACTGTAGAGAAAACCTAACAACCAGGTGAGCGCTTGAAGGATGCAAAACTATCAATGTATCCTATGGACGTGAGGCTATTTGCAGAATGCCTCAAACGCTGGCGTTTACACATGTGACTACTATACAATATTCACTAGCGTTTAACACCCTCAGAATAAGACGACGAAGAGGAGATGGTACTTTCATGGACAAAATTAACCGCCATGCGTCGCTTATTCTATACAAACACCATTTTAGTCTTTAAGTTGGCGTGGAATGAGATCTAGTGGTAGCTGATCTCCACCATAATGTGAGGACACCCGGGCGCCAGGCAGAAATGCGAGTTCGTCTCGTTTGCCTCGAATGGAATGAAGACATGAAAGTGCTTGACGTTTATGAGCATATTTCATCATAAATGTATCTTCAACTACTTTCTAAAACGTATTTCAATTTTCTAGTCTAATGACGCTCCGGTTGTGTAGTTCCCCAAGTTTCTGCTAGAAAAAGAATCAAAGCATTTTAAACCTGATATCTTGGTGTTAATCTTGGTTTATACAAATTGTTTTGTGAACGCCTGCACAGATTATGACTTGAAGGAAGAAGGCCGGCCTTTCAGTCAAAACATCAGAAGGGTAAGAGTTCTGATTGGAGTTTGCGGCTGCACAACCCCTACCACTTTTGCCCGCAAGTGTCAAAAAATGGGCCACGTGTGCAAGAGATTACGACTTAGCTTAGTCCAGGGGTAAACTAGTTAATCCAAATAAGAAAATATTATCAGTCAGTGCATCTAGTGACTTTAGTTACAAAACGCGTAAGAATTTTCCTTTCAACACGATAATTTAAATGGAGATCGTCAGCTGTGTATAGTACATATAAATTTCTCTGTGGATTCTACTGATTTGGCTAAATTGTCCCGTTAAAGTCACTTCTCAGGCATGTTTTATTACAAATATTAGATTGATAGCACACCGTGTTGAAAATGCTTGCTTCTTCCAACACTGGAATCAAAACGGAATTAACGAAGCACTAGCTGCCGTGCTTTCCCCGGTCATTTTCATTAACCGTCGTTCTGCGCGCATTGGTATGCTGCTACTTACAATACACTCCTAATCTGTTTGCATATGTCCTGCTAAACGTGCCATCCAAAGTTGGACAAGTTAGTCTAGACAAACGTACCTTTTCAATCAATCATCATTAAGTCCAGACACTTGCATGTAATATGACAAATGAATTCGGCGGGATTGAAGAGTACCAGCAGAAAGACGTCCAGCTAGTTCTCCCTCAATTTAGAAACTTCCAAAAAAACTTGACGCATTTTCTACCAGCATTAAGCCTTGTCAAAAGGTGATAACGACGAAGATGCACTCTTTAGAGGTTGCCCCTTTTTAATCAAAACTAGCAAGGCCTACTTTAAACTCTCTGCAGCAAGACCACGGTTACCGGATTGTGCTGCCTGCATGTAAGATTTCCTTGTGGTTTTAGCTTAAATGAAGGCAGTTGTTTGCGTTTCCCCTGCAACCGACCGGACCTGTGATTACTGACACTTGGCACAGATGTTTTTGTCGTTCTGCGACTGGCCTTGAGGGGAAAAATTGGTTCTCTGCGGCCACAATAAACACACGCCCTGCATGTTCTTTTTCCGATCAAGCGCTGCGCTGCTGTTTCAAACGCCGACGTACAAAACAAGGCATGTTTTGCAGATGTGGTAAGGAAGTCGGGGAGGAAGTCGGGGAGGAAGGGGGAGCAGAGCATAGGCTCTCACTTCAAAGTACCGATACCAACTTCCATTTAGTACTCGGTGCAAAGTTCAGGGCTGGAAACGACTTTAGAAGATGCACTAATTTGGCAAGAAGGCTTCGCCGAAACTGCAGGGTGTAAAACCCTAGTTACTTTTCTAGGTGCATAAATCTTATGTGGTCGCTGCAAGTGCGTATACTTCGGCCATCACCACCACCATCAAGCAGCTTCAGATGATCTTAACCACCGGACATTTTACTTGTTCTCTTATTTGGTGCCTATTTTAGGGAAGGGGCAAAGCGACTCTCTCTTAGCTCATCGGAAAAAGCCAAGAAAGTTTTGTGATCGACTTATGAGCGGTGGTTCACAGTCCTGCGCGAAGTTGATGGAATCCACCGACATTAACAAATCAGTTCTCACGCCTAAGTCCACAGTTACTTCCTAGTGCTCTTCCTATTCACAAAAATAATAAGACTCTAGTGCAAAACTCGCCATGTTTCTCACTTCAAGCAGGCTTTTCCGGATAATATGAATGAAAACAAGCATAGTTTTGCACAACCTTTTCAAAAGCGGCGGGGCATAACGCCCTAATAAATGTTCGTGGAGAGATGGCGTGGTTAGAGGTAAGGAAGACACGGAGGTTTTGCCAACAAAGGAGGAGGGAAAAGAGTGTTCCTTTCTGGCTTGTCTATCGTTATCTATCAGCAAGTTATGCCAGCGGAAGAAATAGAAAAGCGACTGCATGAGACTAAATTTGCGCTTTCTTGTTCACCAATCATCTTTAAGGAGATCCCGAGTCGGACTTTTAGTTGTTGAGCGCCGAGTCAAAAACTCTACCAAAAAGATACTCACTTATTACTATCTCAGTAACGATCGATAGTATTAATCTAAATGAATGTGCTGCTCCAGCGATCCGACCGTCTCGCGTTTTTTGCGGGTCATTGCGAAACCACAAACGGTGCAACTTGGCTTGACTTGGCTTAATGCAATTCCCACCTTAACATGGGATTGGACTATCGATCGCTGGCACTCAATAAGTAAGGAATACCAGAAAAGACGAGTGAAGATAAAAAAATCATCTGCGAATTAAGACCGAAAGTCATAGCCTGGCTTTCCGGACTGGGACTTCACAAAGCGCCATGCACGTTCTTCTGCATGTGGAAACGTGAGGAAAGATTCCGTGTTTGGAAGTTTGCAGGTGAAATAAATGTTGCTGTATTAGCTCACTCCTTTCACACGATATAATAGAAACTCTATTCTCATCTGCAGAAAAGTGTGAGCTAGCAGTAGAACTGGCCTAACCCTTCTTCACTCGCATGGTAATCACCTAACAATGGCAAGGGATTGCAATGATAAGGTTGTCGAGATCGACTACAGTGAGTGACCGATCTCATGAAATGTTGGCTGAAATTCTGAAGTGTGTTTTTGATTGGGAAGGTTTACTTGGGCGCGGTTGTAGTATTGACTATCTTGCAACATAATCCTATAATATTTCGAATTTGACAGGACGTTAGCTTATGAATTCATTGCGTTTTAATCTCTTGTAGAAACCGAGCTCGGTAAAAAATGACTTCTTATGTAGCATGCACTTTTCCTATTGATTTTCGATAGTCTTGCAAATTTAAATATATTTTATAGAGACTAGAATTAAAAATATGCATTCTTCCAGTCGTTTGATAGAGAATCACGCCGTCTTTATATTTTTAACTCGAAGATGGAGTAGAATTAGGTTTTAAAAACGTTTTTAATAAGGAGAATATTTAAGACCGTGTAATGTCTATTCATGCAGCATCGTACCTGTACGTTTATCACTGCTTCTCATGAAATGTACAACATGAACAGCATCCGTTGCAAAATTTTATGGACTCTATATAATATATTCTTAAAGGCATGGCAGAATATGCAATTTTATCTACGGAGAGTTCATGCATCTTATAGACTGTAATCACTAAGTACTAATTCAACAACTGATCGGGCTCCAAATTGGTCGGGAATAAGAAAACTTTTTTAAAACCTAATGCTACTCCTTCTTCGAGTAAAAAAATATAAAGACGGCGGGATTCTCTATCAAACGACTGAAAGAAAGCATATTTTTACTTCTAGTCTTTATAAAATATATTTTAATCTGGAAGACCATATAAAATCAATAAGAAAAATGCCTACTACATAAGTAATCATTTTTTACCGAGCTCGGTTTCTACAAGAGATTAAAACGCAATTAATTCATAAGTTAGGATTATGTTGCAAAATAATCCGTACTATAACCGCGCCCAAGTAAACCTTCCCAATTGAAAACGCATTTCAGAATTTCAGCCAACGTTTCATGAGATCGGTCAATCACTGTAAAAACATGAATTATCGCATATCCAGCATGACACTGTCATCTCCAATCGAACATAATCTGACTGGGCATTCATAATAGATGTCGTAATTAAGACATTGCTTTCATTCAGTCGTTCTGTGAAGTCCATTTCTATTTCGGATGTGAGGAAGTAATGATGGTGTGATGCTCAAACGTTTCGCCGAGCTTTGCCGACCGCCTTTTTCTGTCTCTGAAACAGCTTTATACTACCGGTTTAATTGACTGTGTTGGCCATGGCACAGGAAAAAAGGAGATGTATGAGAGGTATTCAGAGGTGATGACAACGCTTGCGTTGATCAAACATGCCAAAATTTGTCGACTGGTCTAAACGAAGAACAGTTGAGAACAGGACGACCGGGCCACCCTATTTACATACCTCGCAAACACACTCGAGTGTTATGTGGCTACACCCTCGCCTTCGGAGGAACTACCATCCAGGCCATGGACAGTTCGAAGTTCGGACAACTCGGAGTAACGACATGGTCTTCAAATGTAAAGTTAAGTCAACTTTGGCTTGCGCTATTACCGTTACAGAGACCAGGATTGGGCGGTTACTACTGACCCTGTTAGGACAATGCTGCGCCTGAGGAGATGCGGCTTGGCTACCAGCACGCCCGATGGGCAAACCAACAAGTAGCCTAACCCAACGACCGATACTCCCCTCAGCCTCCTAACGGACCGTGTAGATAAAAAGCAATGTCTACAGAGGATGCAGAAGTCTTCAGCTAAACGTGCACAAGACAGGAGGATACGGAGGTGCAGTGCGTGACCGATCTGAGGAAATGTTCGTCGAATTTCTGAAATGCGTTTTCCATTAGGAAGGATAATTTAGGTGGAACTGTAATATTGCTTATCAAGCGACATACTCCCATAGTATTTCGGACTCGCCTGGATGTCGGCTTTTTAATGCACTTCTTTTCAAACTCCGATAAAGTCACATTTGGTAAAGCATGACTAATTAAGTAGCATATATGTTTCACATTGGTTTTCGACGGTCTTAGAAATTCAAATATTTTTTGTGGAGAACAGGCAAACAAAAGGAGTTTTTTGCACTGTCCACGTTACGCTCTTTTTTACTATGCCGCTTCACTTACGGGTTGGCCTTGATCTAAGATCATTCCAGCAAGTTTTGCATGTAGATTACTCATTTTTGAAAGCTCTGTCGACTGTGCTCCGGTCACAGGAGCCGATCATGTGAATGACGATCCGAATAGGATGCAAGCGGACCTGAAATACCACATTATTAACCCAGCCCTAATTATGTTAACCACTAACAGTGCAGTACTTGTCCCCGCCATTCGTGTCTGAGCCACGACCCCTGTCTGTACCACCACTGCCCTTATGGGCAACTTCGCTAGCACTATCGCTACCGGCCCTGACAATTGCAATCATCAAATGTGCAGTTCTTTTCGGAAGCACCAACACCAACACCCAATTAACGCCACTGTCCTCAAACTGTTATAATTCCCACCACAACCAATATCGCCATCACGACTACTGCTAACCGTCAGACTGACGCCACAATCATCATTAATCATAATCCACACAAATGACGACAGCTCGATGCCCACCGTGTGCTGCACAGCAGAGTGAGTGAAGGGACGGGGACTTGCGCGTGACTTCGTTTATGGGGATAGTAGAAATGCGTTGCATTTGCCGTGCCC